>JWHW01041596.1:578648-589545 GCA_000931545.1 Papilio glaucus
ATTTTAACTACAGCCATTTGTTAACTTTAATGTTATGTTAGATTATACCGGCGACGTCAACAATTATACAGTGTAAGAGTTGGTTTGTTTGAAAAAAAAAACTGTAGGATTTTTTGCAACTAAATTCTGTCCACGTGAGAATAAACCTTTATCAGGAATTCGTGTCGTGAAGTGTAATGTTAGGCAAGTCGTACAGTACGAGCGTAGCGTTATAAAACGCTTTGTTTTATAGGTAATACGTACTGTAACGAGTTTTATAGATTTATTAACGCGTGAATATATAATGAGACGAGCCGCTCCGTGGGGATGCCCGCGCGCCAACAAAGTAGCGGCACGTTGACGAGCGAATACCTATTTATTACGTTGCCTTTTAAGACCAAACATGTAACCGTATTTTTTTTCTTAAACAATGAGCGTTGTGCCTGAAAATGCTATTAGATGATTTAAATAAGACAAGTTTTTGAGTCGATTATTGATGAGATGCTTGTTAACTGAAACCAGAAAAATGAAAACCAATGCAAAAATGAAAACCAGATGAACTCTGAAGTATATCTATCAATAAGGAACTCCCAAACAAGTGGAAATGTGCGACAATAGTTCAAAAATAAATAACCAATCAAAATTAAATACAAGACAAACAAATAAATAATCAACAAATATAAAACCTTGACTCTTAACATGAAAATTCAAAATTAAACACAAGATAAATAAATTATCAACAAAAATAAAACCTTAAATCTTAACATTAAAAATTCAAAATTAAATACAAGACAAAGAAATAGATAAAAAATCAATAAAAATATCAACTTGAATCTTAACAATACAATTCAAAATTGAATAGAAGATAAATAAATGAAAAACGGTTCGTCAAAATTGTTTCAAAATCAAGTCGATCTTGCGAATTTATCAGACTTTCCCCTATCTAATATCTTACGCGGCCAAAGAACTCTTTTCACTTCAAAAATGGCTACAAACGCTAATAAGTATAAATATCCAGAGTTATACGATTTTTCTTAGTCTCCATCATCATCATCCTTAAAATCTCATCATCAAAACTCTTCATCATTTTTATTTCCACTGTATCCTACATCTGTTATTATATCTACAAAATACTACACATTATTCATTTTAACGAAATTATAAGAGATGTTATGAGATCGACCAAGTCACAACGGAGATGAATGGAAAAAAAACGTACCAGGGCGTAATTTAATCATTCGACCCGACCTTTTAACAATCCTTTTTGTATTCTCCCGTGCAATATCTCCCCTTCCAATTACATAAATGCATGTATATATTTTTGTAATGTAAATATAATTTTAAATATTTTACGAAACAAACAAACTTGATTTATACATTGTTTTATAGCAAGATGTGATTTTTGTAAACAAAGATTTTTACGTCAAAATTCATAAATTCCAAAATATTTTCCAAAAACCACTTTTTCTCTTATTATCTTATAACTTAGCAATCCATATTAAACAATTTCATTTTACGATTTTCACAAAATTAAAACATCACCGATTAAAGTATTAAAAGTGCAATGGCTGCCATGTTCATTTGTTTATTTACAAAAAACATATTTAGTAATGAAACAAGTTATAGGTAAAAAACTTCCGAACAAATGGCATTATTACAAGTATTTATCAAAATATTACAGATTGTAACATTACATAATTACATTTTTACAGGTCGTGCATTACACTAATCTGTAACATAACGTTACAGGCGAATACTCCAAGTGAAGGAGCACTTTAATATTTCATTGGAGCAACGAATTATTCTTCGTTATGAAATTAGCTATTTTCATAACTTCATTTGATTGCGATTAAGCTATTTTAATGACGAAATCGAATCCAATACCTTACGTATCGCGAAACCTAAACCGTTACGCTGTGGGTGCTGCAAAATTATTCTACTACTTTGTAATATTACTTTAAAACAATGGCATACTAACAATTATACATACATCTTAAGTAGTTACCCTTGTCTATTTATTTCCGTTCACCTTTTTTTCTACACATACATATTTATTTCATTTGTACCGTTTTATTTGTTCTTTACTTAGGTTTGAATTCTATTTACATTCATCCCTTCTTCTTTACACTGTGACACTATTAGATGAACTGGTATTTGCTTACAAATTGGTTTTCAAGTGTATCCCTCTCTTTGTACCATATTCACACTTTTAACGATAGTTAAGCAGTAGTTTTGTCTAGCAATTTAACCGACGAATGTCCAGCCTAAGATAAGCCCTATTTAATATGATCGATCATATAAATTTTAGGTCAACTTACATTGAACATACAAACTTTCATCCTTATACTTTAGATTTTCAGGCGATGAATTTAGAAAAATCCTTTTCAGTACCTCCGCCTCTCGCCCACGTAATAACAGAACCGGTTATAAATATGGGACCCTATTGACTGGGTATATAAAATATCTGTAGAATTGTAATACATTTTTTTAGCTACGAGCGTTCTTCAGAATATCGTTACTGTATGTAGAACGTATCTATAGTCCGTTCCTATTTTTGTGACCTCTCATTATAATAGTTGAAATAATCGTGTTATAATCCATACCATTGGAATTAATACTCTAGGAATGGTTTTACCGCCTCAGCGAAAACACCTTGTTACCTATACATACGATTCTCTTACGCCTTTTATCAATTCCAATAGTAGGAATAAGGATTTACGGTTTTTTATTTCTAGTTAAATATCTTGCCTCGTCTAGATAGATAAATATTTCTCTACGCGACATCTTTACATATAAAAGTCATGTTACGCAAAATGTTATTATATTAAAAGAAGCTTTAATGCCTTTATCCTTTTGGATTTTATGGCGCCATATATCTCAAACATAAGGTTTACCCTTCTTATCTAGTGGTTATTTATTTTCTTGCCTCTCCAAATCTTGCAAATCCCTACACAAAGTAGAATCTAAAACATGAGACCACTACTAATGTACGATCTTTAGGGTAATATTTACCTCTACATAGTGCTAATATAATGTCAACCAGATTTATGTACTAAAAGAAAAGGATGTCTAGTAAAAAGAATGAAGGAAGGATGCCTCGTAAGTTTACACCTGGGACGGCCGACTAGGTGTCGGCCGCTCGGCGGTCCTAACTATGCAAGCAAGTTGTGTGCTTTTGTCTCTTCAACGTAAGTATGCCATGTCATTTTCTATAATCCAGATAAAGAAAGAAAGAAAGAAAAAGAAGATGTATTAGTAAACGTTTCTTATCTATTCTGAACGAATACGGTTAAGTTCATAACTAACTAAGGACTTTATATACGGAGTTTGATGAGGAAGGTACGAATACAGAATGTACAATTAAAAAAACAACAAATAAAAATATCGAGTGCAGTTATAAATACATTTTTAAACTAAATATAATATAGTTAAGTTTGATTTATAGCGAACGTTTCGTTGTATTTTATAATTGGAGCACTTCCTGGATTCAATTTCATGAAGCAAATCCAATACAATTGATACTTTCACATTTAAAATAAATACGGTAAAATTATAAATGATATTGAAAGAGAGTGCACTCAGTATATTTATTAAAATAAAATAAAGCAACTCACCGGGCGAAGAGCTCATTAAGGAGTCGCACCAACTCTTCAGCGGTGCATTGATCCGACAGTGAGGTGAAACCGCAAATGTCAGCGAACAGAATGCTGAAAAGAAGGTCCAATTATTATTCGTTCTGCGATAACAAAGAACAATGAGATAAATAATAATGAATTCATATATATACTAGCAGCTGAAATTGCAGTTTTATTTTTTATCTGTGGTGCAATATTTTGCAAGATGCCTTTGATCGAGTCCGTCTTTGATTGCCTACTACAATTAAAAAAAATCCAAAAATAGAAAGCAAAGATAACAAAATTCAATTGTTTATGTCTGGCTGTATTATCATAGCTATTAAAACAACAATTGGCATAACTAGCGCTACAATAAATAAATATTAACATAAATTGCAAGTAAACAATCTTGGAGCAATCCAAACCAGATTGATGTTTTGCAGTATACACAATACAATGTGATTTCAGTTTTGTATATTAAATTTTGTATTGCAAATTTCATTATTTCAATCTCTATTTTCTAGTTAATAACCCATCTATCAACGGTAGTCTAACCATGTGAGTTCTAATTGTAAAAGTTTGAAGAGATTTATTTGTTAAAGTCATCAGAGCTATATAAATAAACTATTGTAAACAGATAAAAAAAACTTATGTAATATTGTTTGAAAACCATATGCATACTTCAATTCCGTTTCAAATGTGTTTCTCGCCTACCTGTTAATTCTAGCGAGAGTATGAGGCAAATGTGTATTTCTGTATAATTGCCTCTTCTAAGTTTGAGCGGATCGTTTACTGGTGGCACGCAGTAATATCTGCGGTGATTAAACTGTTCCACAGATAACGTGAAAGCTTAGCAACATATATCCGACTTAATAAACAAGCTATATGAATATGATTATTTGTATCTTTGTTTTACACGTGTGCAACTAATAGACGCATACGCGTTGATACAGAACCATATCTATATCACTCTGTATATTGAGTTATAACAGAAATTATACTCAGTTATATAACGAATTATCTAACATAATAAAATCAGCTGCGACTTCGTCCGATTTTTTATCGATTAATAATAGTTTCGATTTTCTAAATAACACTTTTCACTTTCTTGGTAGTTGAAAGTAGCCTGCGACACGAAACACAGTATGAATACTCCCTTAGAAGGCCTTGGTATTCCGTGAGTTGGCCAATACAAGCATCAGTCGTTGGTAATATAATCTTTATAAGAATCCTGTTTTTTACGATTAGTCTTTTTGAGGCAACCCGTGACAATGGCGCATGCAACTGTATCGAAATATCTAGAGCTCAAAAAGGCGTGGTAAGAATCCCGTTTCTTACAAACCTTGTATTAGTAAAAACCACGAAAGTTTACAGTTATATAGCAGTTCTAGGATCTCAAATAATGGTAAACGTAATCAATGAGTCTTAATAGTAAAGAAAAAATGTAGAGAAAATGATAATGAAAACATTCTTTTAAATTTGAGAAATTAAGATGGTTTCAATAAACGTAGACAGTAGTAGAATTAGGCATTTTAAATATATGAAACGAATAATGGATAAAAAAATTTAAAATAGGTCTATGATGATAAGCTTAGGAAAAAATGGCAAACTAGGAAGTTTAGTATAAATACGGGAGTGAGAGATCGGTTTGGCAAAATTATTTAAATAAATAATTTTGAATTTCAATTAAAATTAGCAAACCAACCTGACATTTTCATAGCGTTGAATATAGATCTTGTGGAATTGTTCTTGTCTGGGTTGGTTAGCGATGTCAGCTTTCATTTCCATGGCAACGTGTCGTGGCAGTACCGACAGCAAAAGACGTTCCTGTAACAATAAAAAAAAGTTAGATGTTTTGTTGTACTATATTTAAAATTAATTCAAATCTGTTAAATTTCAAATGAAAATTAATAACACCGACTGGCGTGGTTCCGTTTGCTAACGAGCTTATCAGGAGTCAAATGAGATAAGGGAGGAATCAATCAACATTCAACTGACCGGACCCGAAAATAAACCTTTGGGATTTTCAACAAATATTTGGTCCCAGATTGATTAGTGTATTTATTGTAAACGATTACTGTAGTTTCTTATTTAAAGTGAGGTTATAATGTAAAACCTCTGTGGTGTTTAGTTAACGTTTTATTTTTAATATCGTATTAACAATCTGTCATTCGCTTGTCAGCTACCGAATCGGATAGAACCATCTCCAGCAATATAGTGTGTAATTGTCCCTTTATTGTTTCCTGAAAATATAAAGTGTATCAAAGTAAATCAAGACTCTTACTTTAAAAGCGAATACTCATAAAAACAACATCAAATAAATAATTTAATGCTATTTTTCTAATCTGAATACTAATTAAAGTTTAAAAAATGTACAAGGATTTAATAAAAAAGAAAGAAAGCGTCTTTTATTTTACTTCGTTTGCATTAGATTTGTAGGTTTTATTGTAAAAAAGCTCGTTATTTCTTGATTTCCTTTAAAGACTTATAGAAACACGACAGCGCTGTATCTTTGTGTTAAAATGCCTGAGGAGGTTTAAAGTACTTGGAATGTCTGTTTATTTAAAATATTTTTAACCGAGATTCATTTGAAACAATGGGACGTATTAAAATATTTTACGCAACAATTATTTATTCACATTTATAACATTATAAAAAAAGAATTAAATACAACCCAATGTTTAATATATTTAAAACCTATGTCTTAGGTGGCAGTTAGGGGATGACTAACCGTCCGTCTCCAACATCAAAGTTTGTTTTTTTTTTATAGTAGAAGTTGGCAAACGAGCAAGCGGTTCATCCGATAACAATCTGCAACAAGCTAATGAGTTTCAGATGCGTTTCCTACCTTTATTGGACACAGGATAAACAGAAAATTGTGATTTTCCTTTCCTATTAATCCCCTGCACGCTTAAGTTCTCTTTCCCTTCCTATTCTTTTCTTAGAGGACTAGAATTAGGCCACTGGTTAGGTACTCTACCTCACGCCTCGCTTCTACATGGTCCTGGTTTTCACCGGTCGGGCTGGTTAATTAGTGCAACAGATGTTGTGATTTCTAATTTTATTCATTTGAATTTACGATATACGATCGAATGGTTACACTGGTTGTGTGTAACCGGTGCAAACGTTCAGTTGTAACAAATAAGCTTAGTAAAGTCGAATGATAAGCGCTTTCTATCCTATCGTTCTCAGTTAGTTGTAAAATCAAATTATGTATTTGTTGTTGTATTTATAAAATGCTGTAGATACTAGAAACTAATAAAAAAACGCAGGCAGCCATAAGTACTGCCGACAGAAGTGATTTTTGTTCATAAATAATCAACACAAATAAAACCTTGTCGCTTAATAGTAGAATTTAAAATTGAATATAAGAAAAATAGATCAAAAAACTTTTACGAAACTTTGTTCCAAATGTTCCAAATGAGCATGTAGCGCATTTTGTTCATGCGAACCTATAACATTTTCCCTTACTATCGTCGTACATTGTCTAACATGGCTAAAGCAATTTTCATTTTAAAATTTACTGCAATTCGTGTACAAATTTTCTGTGTCACGAGACTGGCATTCCAATGACTAGGAGTTTAATTCAAATTAATAATTTGTTCTATACATTTAAAACAAAATTCAACTTGGCTGCAAAAACTGCTGAAGTCACTTCATATGGAAATTATAAAACACGAAAAAATATGCTTTTCATTTCTTGGTTGTATTAATTATAGAATTCATTTTTGTATGTATACACATTTTCTGTATACATAAGTGTCGCTTTTTAAATTCAGGGTGTATTAGAGCACGAAGCGACATAATATCAATTGTATTACTAAAGGTTGAGTTGTAATTTTCTACGTTTTTGATTGTCTTCAGTTTATTTTATTTGAATGTAAGGTATTAAATAAATAAACTCGATAAAGTAGCCACAGGAATGCTTATCTAAAGCTATATTTTACCAGACGCTTTGCACTATATAGTGTAGAAAAAGTTAACGTTAACATTATAAATACCATTAGTCTATATAGACTTTAACGATAACTTTTTCTATTTATTATTCAAATTTAGTGTTATTTACGTTTGCCGCAATTCATTCTGATTGTTGATTCACGTAACGGCTGTACAGTGGTAGAGCCCGCAACAACAACATCTGTTGCACGAATGGGCCGGCTCGACCGGTGAAATACCACGACCTCACAGAAAACAGGCGTGAAGTAGAAGTACTTTGCGTTTCGTCTGATGAGTCAGGTGCCGTAGGCCTAATTTCAGTCCTCTTCTCCTGCCCACCCTTTCCTCATAAGGAAAGGATGGGCACGGGAAGAAGATTGGACGGGGAGGGGTTAACGGGGAAAAGGAAATATCCTTATTCCTGTCTATGCCCTCCTCTGTCCATAAAAGGTAGGCAACGCATCTGCAACATATTTGCTTGTTGCGGATGTCTATGGGTAGCGTTCACTTAACAACTGGTGAACCGCTAGCTCGTTTGCCACCTTCTTCAATAAAAAAATCGTTATATTTTGTATTTTATTTCAATAAAACCCATTAATATCTTGCTTCGAATAGAAAAATAGAGTACCTTTTTTTAATTCTTATGTCACCAATTAATATTTAAATAATTTCATTGATTCTTTGGTACCGTTATCATACCTATTTAAAGCATGTGTTGATATGAGGTTCAGATTGCAGTTCAATACAAATACACTTTTGTTACAGCATACCGATTTCAATTAGGAATGTTAATTCCAGATCGGCGCTCGGTGCCGGGAATTAGCTATGCACGTCACGGGATGAGGAATACGTGACGTGTGGTAATGATGCTATTTTGCCCGCTGTAATGAACACCTATACCTACACCTATTGTATTATGTAACAAAAAACAATCTCTCATGACATTTATCCATAACGAAGCAGTCGGTTATTATAGTATTTCGATTAATTTAACAGATTACTTACATCTTACAACCTTTGTTCTGAATTTTTAAATAATAAAATATATAAAAATGTCACAATTCCACATGACCGCAGGGAATAAGTAAGAAGTGCGAAAAATTGATAAGTTTCTGGAGTAAATTACATTATGTCACGCCGCTTATTCTGAACTCTTCCTCAGTCTCGTTTTCTTATATTTTAGATAAGTATTCCTTCTCCATTCTCTCTGTTCTCCTTCTTTCCATTGCTCTTTGACACCATTTGAACATATCTCTGTGGTGTTTTGTATATGATTAAATAGTAACACTATTTCATTGAATATTTGTTACGTCTCTCTGTTTATCTCACGTGTCCTCGTACTCATGTCCTGTGTACACAGGACTGGCTGGGGTAGGAGGCATGTAGCGAACGATACAATTTGTCTCGTCAAAGGATCAAGGCGTTGCCGTTTGCGAGATAGCTAAAAAGTTTCAACTTAATAAAGCCACAATGTATTTTTATCAGTAATGTTTTTGCGTTAAGCTGACCGATCTTTATAATTAAGAACTTCTATGAAGAAAATTATATGCGAAAAATGGAGTAATTACTATTTGAATAATTAAGATGTTTAATTGGACATTCGAGAATCCAAGAAGCAGGACAAAACGCGTTCAAAAAAAAACAAAATTAAATGAGGAAAATAAACGAAAACCCGACTAAGTGTCGTTTCAAACGACAGTCTCCCATTGATCGCCACAACGAACGGTCCCCTACCGCCTTCATCCATTGGACTCCTACAACCTTGACCAAAAAATCATCCAGCTGTCTGTCTGTCAACGTGACCACCATTCCCGGATCTTTTGGCCCCATCAGCCAATGTCTTGCCCACTGCCGCTTAAGTTTTGCAATTCTTGGAGCAATATTTTGATGCTTTATGCTTTGATTCTACCGTTGATTACATAATTACTGATAGGATCTCGCAGCGTATACCGAGCTCTGAGCATTGCCTTACAAGCGACCTTGACCTTAGATAGTGCTCGCAATGAGAAGTGATTTCTCAGTACCGTATCATCACTGACATCAAACACAAGACACGTCTTAAGATATTGCGATAATTATTTCGGAGCTTCCTGAACGTTGCTCAATCGGGTACAATTCGGCGATTCTCCTCGTAGTTGGACCTAGTAACCGTACAGTTTGTCACAAGTCATATCCTTAAACCAATTTCACAGCACGGCCTTCGGACGTTATTAAAGTGGATGGAACATGGATGTTGGGAAGTTGTATGAATGACGTATTTTAAATTTTATTTTAGTGTGTTCTTACGTTTTTAATATGCAATAAATATCACTTTTATCTCATAAGTGTTTTACTAGACAAACAAAAGAAATTATTACTAGAAGAAGTTTTTAAAAATATATTTAGTTGTAGGAATCTTAAAGTTTCAATTTATGTTATTTATCTTCGATATAGTTTTTCAGCGACAACAAGCTTACTATATATCTAATTATCGTAATTATACTGTACCTCGTGCCGGCAAATAATTGTCGAGTGGCGCGCCAATTTTCTCTTTGTAATGTGTTACGTGGCTACTGGATACTGTCGATCGAGTGTCGCCTGAGCGTGATCGTATTTCTTTTATTTTCATTAACAACGTAGAATCTGGACTGTAAGTGGCTGTAGTCCTTGTAATTAAGGTGTTAGGATGCTCTTATTTTAGCTGTATTTGATTCCAGCATTCCAATTTTATCATGGAAAAAACACTAACGATTTGGATGAAATTTCATATTTAAATTTATCGTCTTAATGTAGCGCCATATCTCGTGGCATGAGATATCTCTACATTGTTGTTAATGCACTATATGACATTATAATACTAAATAGAACACGATTTTACAATTTGTGAATGATTTCGAGGGGACTGTGAGGGGAACGACTGGATGAGGGGCGGAAGGGGATCGATCTTTGTAGCAATTTATGCGGGAATCCTACGTCCAGGAGTGGACGATTGTTGGATGAAACTAACTATAATTTATACATATCTTCCATTTAGTACAAATTTAAGTTAAAATAATAATTATATTCTGTCAAATCTAACTGAAATAGAAATTAAATTAAGTTTAATATTTGAATATTACCAAACCTGCTAACCAGTTAAAACATCGATATGTCTGAAAAGCTACAGGGATGTAGACCCTGTATCTAATTATTATTTGTATATATGAAACTGCTTGTTTTAAAATAAGCCTAAGCAACACCCACTACACAAGATAGCTGTTATATTGAAATCCATAAATAAATAAAAATTATTTTTCTATGAACATAGGCGATGAAACGAAAAAGAGCATTTAGGATTTTGTTTACATATTGTTTAATCGAAATTGATATATTCAACCTCTTTGGTAGTT
>JWHW01041596.1:623723-644835 GCA_000931545.1 Papilio glaucus
GAAATTGTGTAATATGGATAGGTAATATGATAAAAAGTTGTTTTTGGAAAATATTTTGGAACTAACTGATTTAGACGTAAAAACTTTTGTTTATAAAAATCACATCCTGTTGTGAAACAAGGTATACGATATTAAATATTGATTTTTGTATCCAATAATTTCCGAAAGGCGAATGTCATTAGTGTCATTTGCAGGGTTTAATTGAAACATTCTGCTTCCGTCCTTGTTAATTACTGGAAGGTACAAATATGCAGACGTTAACGAGGTAAAAGCGCGTTACTATTTAAGGTTATATTATAGAAAATGGATCACCACACAGCGATCCTGGTGTACAATGTTACACTATGGTTATCCTTAAAGGGATAATATTTGAAGAGCCAGAAATTGACATAACTTTTACTCTTTAGGGCTCTTTAAATATCGATTCTATATTAAACATCGTGAAACTGTAAAATGTCAAATTTAATTTCCTTATTTTGGTTTATATCGCAATTTAACTTACAAGGAGCCTTAAGTACTTTAAAACTGTGACGTATATGGAATAAAAAAGAAAAATTGCGCCTCAAAAAACTTCGATAGTGATACCTTTTTAATTTCCAAGTTTTTCGAGGTTATAATATTTTTTTTTAAATAAGGTCAAGTTAAAAAAAGCCATTTCAATATTCGATTCCTCTATTTGTGATTGTATACAGAAATAGTAGACATATTAGTTTTTGTGCTGTAAAAATCAAACTTAGGAACTGGATTTATTTGTTAAGAGGTTCAGTAGCGCGAAAACCAAGATTTAGAGACATTTTTGCTAAAAGAAAACGGCAGTTATGTTGCTTATGCATAGAAATTTAGGAGCTATAGAATCGTATTAAAAATCTTTCGGCAGTTTCTACGAGCTTGTGTTGAATTATGTTAATCTTTCATTATCATCTCGCTCATTATTTTCAAACAATTCAAAATAGACTAGAAATTATTTGCGCTAATTTAAAATTACTTGATACACCTTAACTGTTGATCTTATTATCATCATTTAAAACTAAGACGAATTATTAAATGAAGTTGTCTTTAAAAAAATATCATTTCAAATACGTATTTACAGTTTGAATGTATAAAAACAACATAGATGTCGCTAACGTCAGCTTTAAACGTGTGACGGTAACCGGGTTTCCGTATCGGATGGAACATCTATGGATATGTCAGCAGTCTTCACTGCGAGGGAATTCTAAAACGCGCTAACAATAGCCAGTAACATAACAGTATTAAGATTATGAATTATGAAAATAATATTTTAATTGTTTATTCATTTATTTAAGAAAAAAGTACAAGCATATCGCAAATATCCTCCTTTTTTTGGAGTCCGTTGAAAACTACAAAAGAACCACTTATTGGATCCGGAAATAATAACTATCGAATATAAAAATAATTTTAAAATCAATTCATACATTTCGAAGTTCCGTCTACGTTCGAACTACCGTCTTTAACATTGTAAATCGCTTCCTAGAAGACACACTGTTTAAATTTCCGAAATCTGTGGACTCCTCGTGTAATCCCTGTGTATTGATTAATGTACGATGTATAAACCGTAAGCTACTTGACGAACCAACTGTGGCGGGCGAAATATACCGGAGATTCCCTTAGTTAATTCATGTCAAACAAATTTAAATACATCGTTTTAGAGAAGTTAGGTATGATATTATTAGGTACTAGCTGACTCAAGGCGTTGTTTAACTATCAATATATTCAAATTGGTATACTTAATAAATAAATAATTTAAAAACTTAATGTTTCTTATTGGAATGCTTTCTGGTAAACAATATTCTTAGTTTATGGCGCGTTTATGAATAGATTTTTTTTTGCATTCTGTCAATCGCGCCAACTGTCAAATTATTGACAGTTATGTCAAAAGGTTACAGATACAACACAGTAGAAAAGTTGATTCTTAAGTTTTCTTAAACTTTCTAATTTTCCGCACAACTTTCTTAATTTTTTCTTTCATACGAACCTTCTCTAGACAATAAAAAAAAGAATTAGCGAAATTGGTCCGTTAGCCACGTAATACCGTGACCAAGGGAAATACTGATTCATTTTTATTTCAATATACACCGTTAAATCTTAGAACATTTAATGTAGGCAGGTTAATTATTAACAATTATTGATTTGAGGAAAATGCAAATTGTAAATGAAAAATTCACTACGTTAAGATCTTTATTTGCATTCGTATTCCAATATGGCTGTCCGGGGACAACAAATTTGAATATTATTTCACTTTAAAGCGACATCTGAAAGCAAAACTGTATCAAACATTAACTATTAATGTCTATTATAATTTTGTATTTCATTTTTAATATTTAATTATAAGCTCGAGGCCTTTCATCGGAAATATTGTATTGTATAAAGGTACGGATACCCTTACAGGGTACCTCCCCAATCATATATTGCTTTTAGATATTGATCGAGGGAGTATACTTACGAAGTACACGTGGAAGAAAGTATAAAAAGAGCTTATTCGAGAAGAAAAATGAAATGTTACGGAAACATCGGAGTGCCGGTGAGCTACTGCGAACAAAGAATTCAGAGCAAATATCAATAGCAAAACAATTAACTAAATCATTGCGATTGCGATGCTTGCGGCCAAAAATTGAACAAAGACAGTTTATTCAGGACAGTATATTTATTCAAAAATAACTTAAGTATAGTATAGTAAGTTTTTCAACTAACTGTGCCTCGCGGTTTCACCCACCCTGCAATTTTACACTTACCTAATCAAAATCAGGACCTGGATTACATGTTAGATAATACGTACACTATGCGTGGACTAAGAGAAGAAGATTAGAGCTTGATTTGTAGGTCCGCAAAAAGTCGACCCCTAGAATAGCCAACGGCGTGTTACGCAAGGGCTCAACTTAATTTGGATTTGATCCAGCAACTGACTTGTGATTTATCAATGTATGTCTTTTCTAAAATAAAATATATTTTCTCATCAAATAACAGATGAGGGTATCAAATTATTATGTTGGATCTTAGACTATTGTTGTGCTATAAGCGATCGCTATTTTTTGAAAACTAAAATATGGAAATGTAAAATTTCTTACATACATTTTTTAAATCATTCGCTTCAGATCGTCTAAAAATTCATAACCAGGATGTGCAACACTTGCTTGCAGTGTGTCCTAAATAAGGATGCGAGAGGAGCTCGTTAAAAAAATGCAACATAATCATAGTGTGGACCGATCTATTTTATGCCTCTGTCTAAAAAATTAGAAGCAGTACGCAACTTATATATTTATTTTCCTCTTTGTTCCCATTAAATTTTGCCACATATATATCTGTTAACAGAAGCTGCCCTCGGCTACGGACGCATTCGTGTCTTAATTTCTTGGTTGGGAATTTTTGTTATCTTGAGATCGAGTCTATTAACTTGGTCCTTAACAGGAAAATACCAAAATGTTGTTAGTAAAAAAAATACAATAACAAAATGTCGATAGTAACTTATATCTTTCAATTCCTCGGATTTTTTTTCTACTTTTGAAAATATTTGAACAAGCCTTCACAATGTTCGGCTGAATAGTTTTAAACGCATGAAAGCGTAACAGGCTCACGTTGGCATTTATAATATTACTAACTGTACCCCGCGATTTCACTCGATTCGAGTTTGAGTTTAAACGGAATCATTAAAAAAAAGTACATGGGATTTCTTAAAAAACAAAATTTTACGCCACTTTTCTATTTTTTTCTGTCTATTAAATTGATATACATAAAAGCAGTTATGTCTAAAATTGTCTTAATATTGTCGATTTCTTAATATTACACAAGTGTATCAGACAAAATCTGGACTGGATCATATCTCTCTCATTTATTGTAGCCAAATTGTAGCCAAATCTCATACAGTATGGAGTACGGTCATACTGTGCCGACCCTATATGTGAGAAAAGGAAAGGGAGATGATATATATTTCGCCAGTTCAATAGGAAGCTAATAAAGGGCAAAATACGAGACACGTGAAATCAGATTTCAGAATTTCTCATTGAATTGGGACAAGGGTGGAAGTTTTTTTTAAATCCTAATCGTCAACATGAAAATCATTGCAAAATGAATTTTGTGAAGGCGGTTTAAATTTAATTAAATTAGTTATTTGGTTATAAAGGATATTCAAGAGACACTAAAAACCTTTTGTTATTCGCTTATTTACTTCGCACGCGTTTTTGCATGTACTTGTAAAAAAGAGACAATTTTGTTTGTCGTTAAGGTCAAATAAATTCATTTAAGATTTGATACCACACTGATAGCTAAGTCAGTGCTTTTATTTTAATTACTAAAAGATTTTATGTCGATTGTGTTTTGGAGTAGAAAATTAAAGTGTAAAGTTTTTCAACAAATGTATTAAAATCATATCCATGAAATCAAAATGTATCAGGCCCAATTCACTAGAGGTTTGAGGTACTACATTTAAATTCAGTTCACGACTTATGTTTAAGCCACAACCAAATTCCGAATTATGTGCCTCACCTAACAAAGCCAAAGCAACGCGTTAGGATTGGAAAAGAGGGTGATTCAATATATATAGGTTTAATATAATTTTATAATGTTGTTGAAAACACTTATAACATGTTATGGCGTCGCATTGTTATTCTTGTAGTTTTTACACGATTTCATAGCACAAGCCTTCATTTTTTAAATTAAAAACACACGGAGATTTTGCATTCGTGTGGCGGGAAACAAATTATTGAGCTGGATTTTACAATGTTGCAAATTGGCCACATAAGGTGGCTTCACTTTTGGTATGTATTTTGAAAATTAAGTTGTTCCCTTAATTGTTTGTTTGTATCTCTTTATTTCAAATATTATTCTATTAATAAAATCTTTTAGATATATATAAATTATTTCGATGATTGATATGTAGTAATAATGATTACTACAAATTGATAATTTAAAAAAAATATCCAAGAGACTTTTCTTTTTATATTTGTGATAAAATAGTTTATACATTATAATGTTATATTTAAATGTATTTAATTTATTTATAATATATTTGAATCTTTATAGAAGTGATAAGATCAACTTTTGTACTATAATAAAAACTTGCAATAAAGGGAAATTAGGGGTTCTTTACTTAATACAACGAGATTTCTCATCATCATTAATTCATGATCTTCATCCGCTCTTGGCGGTGGAGCAATGTCCAGTTCTCTCTGCATTGTGCTTCCTCTTGACTTCCTGATACGATACCACGTCTGCTTTCTATTTAATCTGATGCATAATCTTCTTGGTCTTCCTCTATTTCTCTTCGCTTCTATTTTCCATCAAAAGTTGTGTTTTTAAGATCGTCGTATCAGGTGTGACTTTTTTGCAAAAATTAAGGGAAATTTGTTGAAAGCTTACAAATATATATTGTAAAAATTAAAAATAAAATTAAAAAATCAAAGTATAATTGCAAGCGCTGAGGGTATTTGCTATAATAATTATCAACATGAACGTTAAGTGGATGCTTGATTATTGGAAATCTTTGTGCTCGAGCTATCGTTAGCCGATAACACACATTTCAATACAAGACAGGCATTGTTCAGTTTTTTATTAATTCACAGAAAAAAATCTTCGGGCGACATATAAAATAAAAATTATTTATTATTAAATTTATAAATTAAATATAAATATACGCTCATATAAATACATGCTCGTCAGTTACGGGTACTCCTTATATCGCCCTTCTTTAGTATGTTACTAATCTGATCGATATAAGTTCTCCTAGGATGTCCCCTACCAACCCTGCCACGAACTCTTGCAACATGAATTTTTTCGTTACCCTCTCATAAATTATTCATCAAACAAACACCACCGAAAATTGGAACCTATGCCGTGGTTTGTCAGGGATAAACTTCGAAACCACTGAACCGATCGTGATGAAATTTGGCCACTATATGTAATATAGTTCAACTTTTTCGTAATAATATCGATAATTTTCGTAGTTACACTACTTGCAAACAAATACATTACATACAATAGTAATATATACACGATATTTACAAACATATAACACAATATATACATAAAATATAGCCACGTAAACACATCCATACATTATCAAGACTTTGTTTCTCTCTCCTCATGCTACCTGTTTTTATAATTAAATGCGTCTAGTAACCACTCTTTTAGATTATTTTTAAATGTTCTACTAGTAAACCTTTCCTAACAAAATATCTCATTAAATATACGCGGTATCAGGTACTTTCGCGTTCGTTGTCCGTGATAATTTGTGATACAGGGTTCCACCAGTTGTTTGCGACCACTTACCTTGAGGTGCCTGGGAAGTGTCCTAATTGTTTTAATTTCGTTATTGTACTGATCTGTACTGTACTGGCAAATAAATAGCATACTTTTTTGGCCTTATTGAATATTTTGATCAATGTATTTTGCTGGGGCGGGTCGCTAGTATTACATATATACCATCAACAGGAAATCAATGCATTCTTCATGAGATAAAACTTTTGTAGAATTTTTTTCATTCAATAAAAACTGTAGAAAGGCCTGCACATTTATAAATTTACCACGGCTTACTAGCCAACTAACCAACTAGTCAGCTAGTAGCCAATGTAAGGGACAAATTTGTCTTATAAAGTGAAAGATAATTAAAGAGAGAAGAAAAAAAAATCACATAATAATGTACCAGCCATCTGCCATATTCAAATATTGAACGCATGACCTACATTTAAGGATATTAATCTGTAAGATTACGAACCACGTCATGCTGTTAGAGTCTCATCTGAATAGATCTAAATCGCTGATTCCCTTAAAGAAAGACGATCGTGTCATAAATAACCATTTGAGAAATCATTGTTGTCGTAATTCATTTAGCTAAGTATAATGTAATTTGTTTTCTGCTACTGATGAACAACTCTGAATGTTTTAGTAGTATGCATCACGACTAACACGATGCAGTGTCCGACACCAACTAAACAAACTCCCATCAATTTGACGAGCCGGTTGACACGGTTAGTAAGATACTCGCTTTTCACGCGACAGGTCGTGGGTTCGATTGCCACCCAAGACAGACATTTTATTTAAGTAAGTATGTATTTACAAAAGAAAAGTATATCAGTAATCTGGTTTCCATAGTGCAAGCTCTGCTTGGTTTGGGATCAGATGGCCGTGTGTGAATGATGTCCCAGTATATTATTATTTATTATTATTATTTCAGAGATGTCATATCATATGAAGAAGAGGATGTTTGACTCGACAGCTTTCTATGTTCAAACTAATATAACATTTTGTAATAAAAACTCATAGCAATCAAAACCTTATTTCCGCAAACTAGTTTGGTAACTTAACTTCCGTAATTCAGCGTACGCTCACTAGATTTTAATTGCTATCCCAAAATGATTTTGATCCATGTATAAAGTACTGCACTGTGCATGTAACGGTTAGTAGAAATTCAATTTCGGTTCGGGAACTTGGTGTATTATCGGGAGTTTATAAATTACTTCATAAACTACTAATACAGGACATCCTACGGCAATTCCACATGGAAGCAAAATACATATAAAAGAAATACACATAATAAATTTTACTGATCTGAGCCGGAGGCCTTTTTCGAGGGAAATAACTAGGATTACTCCTCCGGCACCTCACACATCAGACAATACGCAAAATACTTCTACTTCAAGCTTGTCTTCTGTGAGATCGTGGGATTTCACCGATCTAGCCGGCCTATTCGTGCAACAGATGTTCTTGTTGACGGCTCTACCACTGTTAAATTTTCCAGTACTGAAGTAATCAACCGAGTCGTGTTAACTCTAAACGAAATAAATAAAATTAAGTATAAAGGTTTCCGTTGTTTACACAGCCCTCAAAACTGCTGAATGGAATTCAATATTTTTCTTTAGAAAGTACGATTTTAGCAAAGCGCTACGCGTTCCGTTTTTTCACTGTGGAGAAATTGAGTAGAAAAGAGAATAATACCTCCATTTCCCACTCTCATTTAAAAAAAAATAGCGATTATAAAAATTCCAATTTTTGATTTTGGCACGAAACAGTGTTGGAAAATTTTATTTTGTCCTTACCTTCATTTAGTAGTGGTTCGATTTCAGCATCTGGCCGGCCGACAGGGCACAGCGGCAGCGCTGGCGATGATGAGGGACCAGCGCCATTAGACACCTCCTGAAAAATTAAACACGATGTATAAAATCATTCTAAGTAGTTTAGAAAATTGTGGATTAAAGATGGGTGAGCTAGTTGTGTCTCTTGTACGCCGATGACCAGGTCGCTTTTTCCAAAAAATATAATTTATGCTGAATGTAACCCACTTACAATTTATGCTGAATGTAATTAATGATTCATTAGAAGGTAGGGGTACGAAGATGAATGAGGACAAAACGAAATTAATGGTGTTTGAAAAAGAACAAAGTAAGACAGTAATTGATATAAATGTTAACGGCAAAGAAGAGGAACAGGTGGAAGAGTTTGTGTATATACGATGTATGTTTACTGGAGATGGTACACTCGTTAAAAATTTTGAACGACAAATGAATGAGGGAAATAAAATGAATGGGACTATAGGTACGGTAGTGAGGAGTCAGCATGTGGCTATGAAGACTCGTCTGGCAATACACAATGCCGAGCCGTTGAGATGCGATCCTTAAGAAGTATGTTAGGCGTGACGTTGAATAATAGGATTAAAAATAGCGTTATAAGGGAAAAGTGTGGACAATTTTGATGAACGCTTACGTAAAAACTGAAAGAATAGTAAGAACTCACATTCTTACCTAACCTTTGTTTAAAGTATTCCACTAGCATTGTTTTTGCTCCGTAAGATTTTCAAAAATCCGCAATAGACTCCCATTGGAATAAAATTGAACACAAAGTTGAGAACAAGTAAGTTGAAGCACATATAAAAATAAAAGATTATTAAAACAGTTCGCGTCATATTTCAAAACGTATTTTACACTTTAAGCTCAAATTATTTTATCAAAATATACTGAACCATTTTATAAGTGCACATACTTAGACAGTTAGCAAAGAGCAAGAAGTGCATTAAACAGTTTGTGTCAGAATATAGATTAAAAATAAATTAATGACACACTACACTTATATATTTAAATGTTGAATGTACATACATCGATTGAGATGGATTCAGATCTTTTTTGGTATGACACTATGAGACATAACCATTCGAGAAAAGCGAGCGTCCTTCGTTAGCGGCTGGCCCGTGTGTAAAGCGACTTTAATGCATAGTCAAGGTTACACAATTATATTTAATACTATAGATATGTTATACGTTAATAGAAATCCGTTAATCTTTGCCTACGCCGGTCTAAAGAGTTCCCAATACAGTGACAGCAACATTATCATCAAATGGTGTGAAAATAATAACATAGCCAATGATATTTTATACTACATTTTGTATTATGATTTGATTGAGTGAGAGAGCGTAATTGAAATAAGACGAAAGATGACAGCTAGTGTTTGTCACAGCGTAAATGTAAACATGATGAGTCTTCACTTTTCGACTCCTAATGGAATATATGCTACTTTTTATATAACTATATCGGTTTATTAAGGTTAGATTAAGGTTAGATTTATGACATTTTATTTTTAAATTATCTCAAGGATGGTGCTTACTCTTTCAATGAATACAGCGAAGAAACGAGGACTTCACCTTTTCTAAACACGTTTTAATAAACTCTCCTCAAATATTTCGCTGAAAGGCGTAGAAGGTACTATATTAATTGGATTTAATGGTTGGTTGGTTGGTTTTATTATGTAGATGTGTACATAAACTTAGATCAGATGTAATGTAAATAATATAATGAATGTAGTCACATGTGTGTACATACATCTACAATTACACAAAAGTTTAATTTAATTCCGTTCAACTAACTCTTAGCCATTGATGTTTAACAAGGGTATGAATGTGAATTTTAATTAACATATGAGCAATTTAAATATATAACGTGTAATTTAAACGCAATTGTTTGAAGTTGTAAATAATATTCGAAGGCTTAATAGGTTTAGGGTTATGTAATGTATGTAATATAAATGAAATTCAGAACCTTACCTAATCAAACGACAGAACCCATTCGATTAATTATTACAATTGCGACGTACAAAATACTGGTATATATGTACCTGTAATAAAACCAATTCCGGGCACCATAGAATCAAAAAGCCAACTATCGACTCAAGCCAAAGTCTTCTCTCGAGACGCTCAAACTGACTAGAATTTCTGACTAAGTATGCACGGCAACTTCATATCTGGCTTAAATGGAGTAACGAGGAAAAGGAGCCGAGCTTCCCAAAATGACTTGGAGAATGATTACTCTTAAGGAGTTTTATATTGATCATGTTCTGTGAGGTCGCTACTCTGCTCAAATGGGCTTATAATATTGTTGTTGCATGATAAGTTGTTGTATGGTAACGGTATTTCACAATAATAAATCGTTCGGTGAAAGATTGAGACAGTCAGTACGCCTATTTAGATTGCGTCAGCTATCAATCGCGGACTAAATTAAATCAGGGCGTAGGGATTCGATCTTTGGCATTATCGAATATTCTGAAACAAGCAAATTAAAAAAAATAAACGTAAAAGCTGTGTAGTTGAACGGAAAATGTTGGAAATTTTATTTTCTTCATTCGAAACGGAAGTTAGCGCGATAATCGAATTTCATAATAAATGCATATTTCTACTCGTCAGTGATTTTATTACACTCCGTTGTATTGTTCACTAGTAGTGATATAGATTTAAATCATTTTATACAGTTTATCTAATACGTAATACAGTCTATCTTCTATCTGAATCGGAGCCGTTTCAGGAATTCGGAAACGGTTCCGATTCAGATTCCGATTTACCGAAAAAAAAAAATACCGAACAAAGGTTGATCATTTAGGTACTGAAAAGTAAAGCGTTTGACTTCTTTTTAAAGCTCAACTTCCGCTATTTCCATGAAAATATAAGATTTACCCAAGTGTTAGGGACTTCAGGGTATGTGTGATTATTTTATAAAACGTTTATATATACTTTTAATATACATAAAAATACGAACGGTACTTAAATTCATAAAAAAAATAACAGCCTTAAATTCATAAAAAAAATAACAACAAAAAAATAACATAACCATTCAAAAGGTAAAATGTGTACAGTAATAGGTTTTACTTGGGGCGGAAATAAGATGCTTTGTAGAGAATTCTCTCGAAAGCACATTAAAAGTGTAAAAAAAATACCGATGAAAAAGGTTTTCACTGTGGTAAACAAAGTATTGCTAAATATATACAGTTCAAGATATAAATATAAAATCAAATCTGTAAGAGTTTTTTCACTTTTAGGTTGTTAAGAATAGGCAATCCCATACAGCCAAGTCAGCTAGACGAAGCAGTAATTAACTACAAGTCAGTAAACGATGATCCTCTAGTCCAAAAATATATATTCCCTTTTACCAACTATCAGGAGTGTCCCATGTGAACCTTTCCATTTTAGGACGGCGGCCGCGGATGAGCCTCAATTAAATTACAATATTCGGTCGAGGGTTACGATTCCTTACACCGCGATTTAAACATGTGAAGGGACTACACATCGCCATCTAGTAGCACGAATTACTACTAAACAATATACTATATGACAAGGTTTGTACGTGAGAAATATAAACGTTTGTTACAGGTCTATTTTTTTAATAAGATATAATCGTTATAAACTATTAATCATCATCCATGTCGACTTCGGCTACTGCTACAGAATAAATAAATAAATAAATATACGCTCACGCCCGTTACCCAGAGGGGTAGGCAGAGATTATGGGTTTCCATTCGGCGCGATCCTGGCACACCTCTCTCGCTTATTCTACACCCATACATCTACGCATACAAGCTCGTCGGTTACGGGTACTCCTTATATCGCCCTTCTTCAGTATGTTACTAATCAGATCGATATAAGTTCTCCTTGGACATCCTCTGTCAACACTGCCACTCACTTTTGCAACATGAAATTATTTTGTTACTCTCCCTTCATTCATCCTTTCAACATGCCCGAACCACCGAAGAATAGCTTTCTCAATTCTAGTCACAACATCCTCTTTTAATCCACACTTTTCCCTTATAACGCTATTTTAATCCTATTATTCAACGTCACCCCTAACATACTTTTTAAGGATTGTATCTCAGCGGCATTAACTCTACTAACATGTTTTTTTTGCCAAACCCAGCTCTCACTTCCATACATTAAAGTGGAGACTAGTACAGCATTGTGTATTGCCAAACGAGCCTTCATAGCCACATGCTGACTCCTTGCTACTGTACCTATAGCCCCATTCATTTTATTTTTCGCATTCACTCGTCGTTCAAAATCTTTAACGTTAGACACGTTAAAGATTTTTCTCATCTCTACTAAACGTACATCCCAAATACACTAACTCTTTCACCTGTTCGACTTCTTTGCCGTTAACATGTATATCAATTACTGTCTTACTTTGTCTTTCAAACACCATTACTTTCGTTTTATCTATATTCATCTTCATACCTTCCAATTAATCATTCATTACATTCAGCATAAATTGTAAGTCTTCCGCCGATGAGGCAAACACAACCTGGTCATCGGCGTAAAAGAGACATTTTAGAATTAGCTCACCTATTCTTAATCCACAATCTTCGTCTATTAAAGCTTTCAAACAACTATCCATATATAGATTAAACAGCCACGGGGATACTACACAGCCCTGTCTTACACCTTTATTAATGCTAATCCAGTCTGAGTAGGCCTCGTTAATTCTAACACAAGCAGTAGACTCTTTATAAAGACATTTTAATGATCCAAACGAATCCAAACGCAACCAACGTTAACCACAGATCATCTCTTTTAACTTAATCCTATGTCTTGACTGCTTCAGTTCTCTCTTAAATCTGTGGGCGTTGGTGGCATGCTTGAGTATGGCTAATGTAGATATTGGTGGTGAAAGTGCACTTTACATACGTATTTCATTTTCGTAGTCGTAATTTATGTAAGCTGGTGGTCAGCTCATAATTTAGTCCCTTTTAGTATCCCGATTCCCGTCTACGTTCATTTTTAAATATATACACAATTTTCTTGACCGTCTTGCGACACTTGGACCTATTTTGCCAACATCTCCATAGCCCTCTCCATTGTCCTATGAGTGTTGGAGCTGTCTAATGATGCTCACAGTACATGCCCACGTCTCAATGTTGTAAGTCATCACTGGCAACACACTTTAGTCGAAGACTTTAGTCTTGCAACGCTGCGGTAGATGTTGGGACGTGAAGATATCTCGTAACTTCCCGAACGCTACCCATCCGCATCGGATTTGGCGATTGAACTCCATTCGAAGTTGGACCTACCTAACTGGTAAGTTCGTCAACAACTTTGTGTTTAACAAGTAGTTAGTAATGTAAGAATTTACTGTACTATCATGAACAAAAAAAAATAAAAAAGACCTAGGGTGATAAACAGGTGAAGTTGGGACTCACTTGTGTCGAAAGCCAAGACTCTTTGGGTCTCTGCGCCAGTGGAGTAAATATGAGTGAGAAACAGATATTACATATTTGTGCTTAAAATGGATACACCAATACATGGATCCGAACTCCGCTACAGACCGTCGGACCGGAAGGACGTGTTACGTTCGCTCAACTTCCGTCGCTCCACTTGACTCTATGGCCGGGGCCGCCCTTTGTTCGCGAGCCCGTTATCTGGCAAGTGTATTTCTTGTTCCTGCATCGTATCATATATAACGTCGTACATCATAATTGGTATTGTTACAGCTTCTGGGAATAGCGTGCAAAGCGTTACGAAGTGCAGTTTTCACCGCGCGGAGCAACGACATAGTGACGCGCGGATACCTAACGGTGACAACAAAGCGCCCACGTTTCCCCATGAGGGAACTGCGTAATTTGGAATTTACCTCCACCACTAACCTTGGATAATGCCCTAGTCAACGTTGGTTCACGTATCGGTACTCGTAGGGACTAGGACTACATGCAGTAGGCACACATCCTCTTTGCTTAAGCTCAGCAACCCGCTCCAGTTTATTTAATTGTTAGGGGATCATGGCACTTCAGAATGTCCTTGACAAAAGGAGAAATCAGTTCTGGCCACACAGGCCAATCATCAAGATAGTGAGGATAGTAGTGGGAGCACTGTCAATTTAAGCGATGACAAAACTCAGCGGCACGAATTGTTCCGAACAAATTTTCGGAACTCTCCTCATGGTAAAGTTGGTAAAAATGCAAAGAGAACTGAAGTAATGTAGGCTTCTTTAACTTTTTTAATTCATAACTTCCTTCGCGATCATTAAGTAGACGTGAAGTAAACGTTTCTAAAACCGACCACAAGGGAACCATTGGCCACAACTATAAAATTGTTAAAAAAGATACGACCGGCGCCATTGTTTACTATAAAATATCCTGATACTGTGTATTGATCGACACGCCTGCGCTAACGCCGAATACTGTACCGTCATTCAAATCTGTACTAATTCGATGGCCACTCAAATTTGAGGAATATCAATCTTTTTTAGTATACACAAACGCTACCCAAGGCAATTGAGTGCATGCTCATCTAATTAGCCATTTACTTTTTTTTTAATAAAATAAATAAAAATAAAATTTAAAAATAAATTTTTACCAAGTATTAAATTTAAGAATAATTGACTTTTGAAAATACTAATTTCGATTTTAAGCGAGACGCTGTTAAATAGATAACTGTCGTTTCAGTATTCGGCCGTAAGAGGCTTCGATATGTCAGCTGGCTATTACGTAAACCGATAGCTTCTGTTTACTTTTCCTGCAGGCCAAGCGCAACTACCTTGCTTCGTCTTCAATCCATAGGAAGCTCCTCGTATAAATAGAAGGATATCTGTAGGAGGTACCATCCTTGCAGGCGATATCAATAGCAAGCGCATCCGATCTAAAGCCACTTAAATCAGCAAAGGAGGCCGATCGCTCGACTCTATGTCAGACCTACTCGACTTAGAAATTGTAGTTCTCACAGAGCCTACGCACTACCCACATACACCGGTCGTGCTTAAATGATCCTTAGTTGGATTCTGTGCGATATTATTTTTTAATATTAAAAAATATCTATTCTGGAACATAAAATCTTTGTATACCCACGTCCTGGGAAATTTTCTCGTTTAAACGTTACTTCACTATAAGATAAACTGCATGTTTATAGAGTAGGTAAATAAAGAGAATTCTATGTGACACCGGCGCCTTGGGCCAATGGAGTTGAAACACATTAAAGTCTGTCAAGGTGTCCCCAGTTTGTTTGTGGAAGTTTAAATTGAAGCTTTGATAGTCGTTTCAGTTGGTAATTGGATTACTCGGGTGCCGAGGCGGGATGCTATTAAAATTGATTAAACAATGCTATTGCTGATATTTCATGATATTTTGTCTACTGGGAGACGTTTCACTGGTAGTACAAAATGTTTTATTTCGCTTGATAAATACCCTCACTGAATTATTTGAAACTTTTTAGTAATAAAGATATGGGAAGTCAATTTGGATTAAGGTTAACTACACGATAGATTGTAGTTACAAATGTCAATTTTGAATTATATGAGGAAAACATCTGTTGCACTGCAGGGCCGGCTCGACCGGTGAAATACCACGACCTTGCAGAAAACAGGCGTGAATTAGAAATATTCTGCGTTTCGTCAGATGAGTGAGGTCAGGAGGAGGAGGCCTAATTTCAGTCCTCTTCCCCTTCCCACCCTTTCCTCATTAGAATTGTAGATAGGACTCTTTGACTGACTGGGACTCTTGGACTGCGGCTGATATTTGTTCCGTTCAACTTGTAAATTTTCTTAAATTCACTGTTTCTAGTATTTTATACTCTTGTGTCGGCAACGAGAATAAATTAACTTGCTGTTTGTTTTTAGAACTGCCCTTAAAAGTTGTAAAAATAACATTTATTCATTAAAAAATTAAGGATCTCGTTCGTAGGAGGACTTAAGTTATCTTTACTATTGATATTATTAAAAGTCCATCCATCTAATTAACTTAGACTTATCTACTAGGAACTAGTAAAAACTTTTATACATATATATACTATATACTAGCAAAGAAAAGCTTTCTTAAGTAGGCGTTATATAAAATACTTTAACTCTTGTTTTTATAAAATATACATATACTTCATTACATATATATTATGTAACAAAGTTTTTTCTTTATTATTCAATGCGTTAAAACAGTCAAAACATGAATTGTTATTCTACGATGCCTGGCGTTTTAACTTTTTGCAATTTACCCTCGTTACTTTGTTAGACCCATCTCATTACCACCACTCGCATATTATTAAATAAACAAAAGGACAGACCCTTATTTTCACACCGTACTAGAGACCTTTATTTTACTTTTGAAAACAACAATGAAATTGTAAAAGTCCTGCAGAGCCTCGTATTTCAGCAGGGAGGGACTTAAACTTAAATTCCTCATTTCGCGCTTATTTTAATACACGTGTTAAATAATGATATCTTATTTTTTTTTCCAAAAATAAGCAAAGGCAGATAGTGGTCATCTATCTGCAAAAACGACGTTTACTACGCTACCAACATTCAAACACTCTGTCAGATTAATCAATAGCAACATACTAAATTATAAATATTCTTAATTCTTATCTTTTGAACTATTACATATGTCCAAATTACGTCTACAGTTATATATGTAAAATACTCTATGTAATGAAATCTATTATATATTTTATGGTAATTTTCTTATTACGGCGTTCATCTTTGTACTTTACGACTTTATGTGATTTTCTCTTCTAAAAAGCTTTTGACATATCGTCAATGGGTAATTGATTAATTGAATATCGATGATACGTCAGCCAAATCCATCAAGAAAATTGCCGGTAACTTAAAAGGTGAAAATATGTCGGATTATTTTTTACCAAAATACGAAAGGAAAAGTATTTGTGAAATATTCTTGAAAAAAGATGAACCCCCAGTTTGGTTGACCTATGTATATACATATATATAGGTCACTAACATATTGCAGTGAGAATAACACACCTAAAGGTCAATATGAACCTTTATATTATAGCAATGTAATCACTTTTAATTAAAACATGGAACACAGTAAGCTTTAAAATTAATTGACAAAAGGCTTTGCAAATCACGTGGAAAATATAATGTATCGGTAATACGCAGGTAATGAAACGAGAATCAATAACAATTAACGAAGTAGAAGAGTCAAACGTTAGTCGTGCGCTCAATACGAATGATTGAATAGTCAAAGTTAGCATTGCACATTTCCACACATTGCTACATTAATCATTCGGAATGAAAATCTTTACATAAAACAAAGTCGCGTCCGTTGTTTGTTCCGTTCTTTCAAACTATGCATTGGATTTTAATGCGTTTTTCAATAGACAGAGTGATTCATGTAGGGAGGAATATAGTTCACATAAGCGTATAAGAGTATTTGAAAGATTTGCAATAAAAATATATTTCGTACGCCTGAATTGTAAATGCCGACTAAACCTAACGAGATCAAAATGATGTACTACGGAATTGTATATGTTAGAAAGATCTAGAAAAGAAATCGCGAAGGCATTTATCTATATTTTAAGAATAGCTTACTATACCCATTCTAATATACCTTAGAAGTTATCGAAAAATAAAAAGTAATGCGCACAAAAATAAAACCAAATTCGGGTCTATTCGCTTTATGCGAACCCCGCACCCGCACCCACGGTGTCCAAGCTCCACCTGGATACTTCTTATCCCGTAAAATTTACGGTCTCCGTGGCATCCGCAACAAGCAAATGCGTTACCTACCTTTAACTGGACAGATAAGGGATAGACACGAAAAAGGATATTTCCTTTTCCCCGTTAAGCCCCTCTCTGTCGAATCCTCTCCCCGTTCCCATCCTATCCTTATGAAGAAAGGATGGGAAGGGGAAGAGGACTGAAATTAGAATTACCTCACACTTCAATGCTTAAGATTAAAAAACCAACACCTTTGACTGTTATCTTTACATACAAAGCGTATATACAAGGTAGCTATGGACAAATTTCTATACCCTTATAGCCGAGCTTTATAGGTCAACGCACAATAATTATAAAAACGGAAGCTCGTTGAGTTAAACCGATTGGGAATGAACACCCGAACGAAAAATTAGTCAAGCGCCGGCAAACTAGGTTTTTCATGTATATGATTGCACTATATTAATAAAAACAATAATATTTGTACATATATTAAGCAATAAACAATATATAATAAACAGTAGGCTTATATTAAATTGGCAACAGCTGAAGCACTCCGTCATTTGCGAGATATCACAAAATCAAATAGCCTATCCAACAATTAATCGATATTCGACTATTCAATAGTTCGACAGACCATTACAGAGACCCTTGTCTGATTGATTGAAACTCCCCTCATATGAACGGTTAGCGATTAACATTCAAGGGAATTATAGTTGCTAATCAGCAAGGAAAGGCATCCCAACTATATCTCAACAGACGCATATGTATTCACAATATTATCGGCTTAAGTCCGGGAATTTAGAGGCGAATCTCTTGTCCTTAAGATTTTTCTTTCTTCTTTGAATACAATACATTAATTCACCTGCCCTGTTGCCACTAAGTGGGATCGGCACAGCAAATTTCCTTCTTCCACAACTTTCTATCAACCATCATCTCAGAAGTCACTACTCTCTTGATCATGTCATCCTTCACCCGACCCATCAGTATCCCTTGCCACCGGGACGGCTTTTTTACTAGGCCGCCTATTCCCATTAATTAATGCCAAGCGTAAAATGTCCCTCCGGAAAAAATTGACACTGTATAAAGCTGTCGTACGACTTATCAGCAGTTGATAGGTCGGTTTTCGCGCACATAGTCCCTAGGCAAATACACCAACTTCAGGTGATCCAAAACAGATTTTTTCGTTGGGCCAACGGGTCACCGTTGTTCGTGTGCCACCTACGAAACAATCGCACTCGATAAGTTCCGCCTCGACCATCTAAGACCTAGGTACTAACTAGACTACTAAGACGATGCATAACTATCGCTCGCAAAACAGTTTCGCAGCAAAATAACATACCATTCTCGCCGGCTAGGACGGCCATCTGTCTCTCGATACGTCCACTTAACTGGCAAGTTTTTTCCCCTGTTAATGATAGAGGCGCTGGAGTTCCTTCTGCCACTTCTTCTCCCAGCGCTAACTTTTTCCAAAGTGTTAGTAATGTTTGCTCTAGAAATTCTTGTAATCCGATAATAGCTACGGATGGAGCCGAGGCTTGGTCCTCTCGAGCACCGTCGTTGTCCGAAGATTGCTAAACGCGTAATGAATGACAGCCCAAGCTAAGCCTATGAGGCCATTGAGCCCAGTCCATGTGAGTTCACCGAAGTGACTTCGGAGATTCGCGGCCTCCCGATCCGATTATAATAATAAAGTAACGGCCCCACTCTCGAGGGAGCCTTCGAGCTAAGTTACTCTACTTAAATTGGTTTAGGCTAGGCGCCTGTAGATGCTTCCTCTAGGCAAACAGTGCGAAAAAAATGTCCCATGACATTCTTCCCTTCCGATAGCCTTTTACTTCATAATTTATTGATCATAATAAACATTACGATATAATAAATAAGCTATTAATAATGAAAGGAAACAAAGTTAAAATTTTGTGTACATTGTTTTTAAAGTGAAACTATAGATTAGGATTTTTCTGTCACGAAAACCGCCGCCGCCTACCGTAGAGTAAGATTTTTTTAATGGTTTTTAATTCATAGCTCTGCTCCTGATTTACCTTTTTTTTAAAACTTGTACGCTCGAATAATGCTCTAATGTTCTGGCGTGTCCTCGCGCAGCGAAACTCTTAACGAGTTTTTGAGGATGTTTCGCCCGTCCGATTTGTCTGGCACATTGGGAAGTATTTTAAAATAATACACTTTATATTATATAAATTCAGCCTTAAAATGACGTAAGTTACCTCATATTTTTACGACTTTTAAAGTGTATATGTTTGTTTATATCAATACCAGAACTAGTCTTGCTACTTTGACTGTAAGTGATTTGATGAATAGTCTAAGATCCCAGTCACCCTAGGTGACTGGGATCTTAGACTATTCATTCGTTCATAATTATTGTTCATTAAACTAAATTATGTTAGGCCATTAGTGGACGTCTTTAGGCTCAAAAGAGAGAGATATAGAGAAATAGAGAGAGAGAGAGAGAGAGAGTCTCTCTCTCTCTACTAATAGTAGTACTTATGTTTTTATATTACTAATACGTTGGATACTTGCAGGCCTTTATACCTTTTATTATTGCCATGAAAGATATTATAAAATATATTGGTAGGATATCATTGAGCACTGACGTTGAAGAATGTTAAAAATACCAAATGTGCCTTAAGGCACCTACCAAATAAGTGATGAGATAAAAGCAGTATAATAATTTAAAAATAACGCAATAGTAATATAAACCTAAGCATTATTTTTTCTAGAACATTTAGCAGTAGCCGTGGCAGACGTAACCACGTTACACATCCGCTCGCGGCAATTGATTCTAAGAAGCTTTAAGTAACAAACTTTGTTAAGCCTATGACGTCAATAGGTAGCGACGGTGTTTAGTTTCCAGCCACCAAGGGAACGAATGATCTGACTGTAGACCTGGCGGCAGCATTAGTTGTAAAAGCTGTTGTACGAATGATCCGGTTCAAACTGGATATAACTTCACGGACTACGGCATGAAATTTCCGCCGTTAACTGACCGATGTCCAGCCTAAGCTGAACCTTATTTAATATAATCGATCATATAGATCTGAGGTCCTTACATTTTTTGTCTTAATGTTTAAATATTTATAGTCAAAAGACTGCTTTCATTCATACAAAGTTCAGATTTAAATAGAAAACAATGTCTTACTCTTTAGGCTATTCGACAATAACATCGAGTTCGCAAGATTTTCGAATGTAAGACACAAATATTATTTTACGAACTCAAGAGAAAAAAAAAATAATAATCTTGAAACGAATATTTAAGGCCGGATAATTAAGTTACGTTTTTGGAATGACTTTGGCGTTTCTTTAGAGACTCACAAAAGAATTTTACAAAAAGTACTTTTTAGAGAAGAATCTTAACAAACATGTTGCTGAGCAGAGAGCTTTTCAGAGTTGAGAACCATACGAAGAGT
>JWHW01041596.1:645184-675305 GCA_000931545.1 Papilio glaucus
ACGTTACACATCCGCTTGCGGCAATTAATTCTAAGAAGCTTTAAGTAACAAAACTTTGTTAAGCCTATGACGTCAATAGGTAGCGACGGTGTTTAGTTTCCAGCCACCAAGGGAACTTTTCCAGTAGCATATTACATTACATGTTAAACATCTTTTATTACTTCCTGACATTCATGATTACGTTCGCGTGTATTTAAGAAACCAAGTATCTTTGTGCATTAATAGTATAAACAATTAAGTCAGTCACAACGATCCATTGATTCGTATAAAAACATTACAATAAATATATTTGTCATATTATTTGTATGTCTGTAATGTAGTTTGAGTTTGGTCTGACTGTAGACCTGGCGGCAACATTAGTTGTAAAAGCTGTTGCACGAATGATCCGGTTCAAACTGGATATAACTTCACGGACTACGGCATGAAATGTCCGCCGTTAACTGACCGATGTCCAGCCTAAGCTGAACCTTATTTAATATAATCGATCATATAGATCTGAGGTCCTTACATTTTTTATCTAAATGTTTAAATATTTATAGTCAAAAGACTGCTTTCATTCAGACAAAGTTCAGATTTAAATAGAAAACAATGTCTTACTCTTTAGGCTATTCGACAATACCATCGAGTTCGCAAGATTTTCGAATGTAAGACACAAATATTATTTTACGAACTCAAAAGAAAAAAATAATAATAATCTTGAAACGAATATTTAAGGCCGGATAATTAAGTTACGTTTTTGGAATGACTTTGGCGTTTCTTTACAGACTCACAAAAGAATTTAACAAAAAGTACTTTTTAGAGAAGAATCTTAACAAACATGTTGCTGAGCAGAGAGCTTTTCAGAGTTTAGAACCATACGAAGAGTCAGACTCGAGTTTAATTCAAACTAAACATTATAGTACATTATTCTAGTATGTTTATTTGTGCGAATTTGAGTTGGCCCTGTGCTCGTTTAGATTCGTAAATGGACCCGGTAGGGGGCAGTACCAACGGGCTTTTTTAATGTTTTAACCAATAAGGAAAAACATGTTAGTTGAACTACAAATAGCAAGTAAGGTAAGTGTTATGCAAGATGGAGACTGCTGGATCCATTTATTTCATATAGTATCGATCACAATATGACTATAACTGAACTTTATGCCGCTCGTTTGTGCAATATCGTAGGAAAAGATGACGTTCGTTTACGACTCGTACTACGTGTAAATTGAATTTATTTTTATATTGGAATCCCATCTGTTGGTGTGCATGCAAGGTTCAGGAAAAATATATGTATTTTTGAAGGGGAAAAATCTCATAAGTTCACGTGAAAAACATACTCAATATGAGTCATCAACATTCTTTTTTGAATTTGGAACAGTTGGAACTCTTTCTTGTATTGAATTTTGTATCTTATTGTTAAGACGAAAGGGTTTGTTTTTATTGATTATTTATTTATTTTTGAACTATTGTCAAGCTCTTTCCAGCTTTTTCTAGTTTTCACTTCAGTTGGCAATCCTTATGACTGTCTGTTTTTTTTTTAATTTCGAAATAATAAGGTTTAACGTATAAAGGCTTACATTTTAAAGTTTTTTAACGTTGCGAACTTTTTACTCACATCACTTAACAATAACCGACAGATACATACCTATAGTCAAACAGTTGTTAAAAAATAAAATGTTCCTTAGTTATCAAACAGTTTCTACTACGGTTATTATTCTCAGCAGCGGAAACCATGACAAGCGTTATCAAACTCTGCGAACAAAATCGAAAATGTCATCTCGAAGACTCAAGTTATTCAAGAAAACTTTGTGTAGCTGTTATTTACAGCGCCGGAAGCATTATAATCGATATATTTCATACCAATAAACCCTTTCTTACGACTGTGAAATTAATGATTAAAAATATTGTCACAAGATTGAATAAAGATAAAAATCTTTATATTCTACTGTAAATTAATGATTAAGTATTGATGTATGTTCATTCAAGAAAAAACTAACTTTTTAAATACATTTACGAGTATATCTGGAGCTTAGTATTTTGGAAACGAAACATGCTGGAAGCATATATGGCCTGTTGGATGTGAAGTGAAATAATTAGTTTAATGGAGAAAGCAACTAAAGAGGAGATCTAAGGCAGATTGAATGATTATAGAAATCATCGAGTTCCGCAGAGGCAAGATGTTGGGACGCCTGATTCAAGACCATTTTATAATTATTTTAAGATTGAAATTTGAGCGCGACGTAAAGGTATGGGTCGATCACCAACTTTTAAAAAAAATTCTCATCATCTATTCTATTTTATGCGGTCAAATATTTATTTTTATTTAAAGGAAGTAGTACAGCAGGCCCAAGTAAATCGTATATAAATACAGTAGAGCCTTTCGCCTCCGATAAAAGTAAAAATGCCATATAACTTATTTACTATTTACCATCTAAACTTCAANNNTCTACTTTAAGAAAAGAAATGCTTAGAAAAGTATACTTCGACTAGAATAGCATTAAAAATTCCATTTCCAGGCTATAAGTCGTGTTTTCGAGAGTGCTTGTCGGCCGCAAAGCCGCAAGCCGTAAGTCGTACATTAACTTACGGCACGGCGTCCGTTTATTGCCACTGATAGCTTTATCAATTGTGTTAAGTTTGAAGTGGAGTGGTATCTATTCCTACTTGTTGAAGGTCCGCTTAGAGATAAACTAAATGGTTTGAACTCAACTTATAATACGACTTATAGTTTTAATATAAGTTGAGAACGAAAGTACTATCCCTCGTGACTAAGAAAGGGTAGTCAAAGTTGATAATGTACGTGCTGGATGATTACCGGTCATTAGTTAATAATTAAAGACTTGATACAATTACAATTCATTTAATATTCGTAATATGTTAATTTAATTAGAACAAAGAAAATATGTATCGCGTACAATTACATTTAAAAAGTCGAGATAAAAGGCCCGTACTTTTAACTGAACGCCCTATACCTCGTAAAATAAGCCCTTGTGTATTCGTTTTCCGTCGAGGCGTCTCCCATTGACGTCATATTTTCGGCTACAAAGGGAATTATTAATGCGTATAGACCAAGACTAAAATGAAATCTCACGTAATTTCACAAAATTGCCAAGATTTAAAATGAGGTTGCTACTCAATTTCCTTTACATTAAAATGTAATAAAAGAGCTTTGGTGTTGATATACAAAAGACCACTTGTAATCTAAAAATTTTGTGACTGAAAGGTCACTGTTTGCCTTGAGGAGGCATTTACAGCTACATCGGGCTCGAGGCGGCAGGGCGCAGAGGGCGCCTAGCCTAGGCCTCTTGTAAGAGTAACTTGGCTCGAGGGCTTCCTCTTCCCCTAGAGGGAGCTTCGGCTCGGGCCGTTACTTAATTATTATTACCGGATTGGGAGGCCGCCGAGCTCTTAGGTCGCTTCGGCGGACGCTCCATGGAGTGACTCGGCTCAAGGGCCCCCGAGAGGGGACCTCGGCTTGGGCTGTCACTCATTACGCGTTTAGCATTCCGATTCGAGGGTGCCCGAGAGGGCCGAGCCTCGGCTCGATCGGTAGCTATTATCGGATTACAGAAATTTCTAGAGCTAACATTACTACCACTTCGGAGAGCGTTTGCGCTGGGAGAAGAAGTGGCGGAAGAAACTCCAGCAATGCTTCTATCATTAATAGGGGAGAAAACCCTGCCAGTTATGTGGACGTAACGAGAGTAAGATGGCCGACCTCGCCGGCGAGAACAGTGTGTGATTTTGCTGCGAAGTTGTTTCGATAGTCGAGTACGTGCCTAGGCCTTCGATAGTCTTTACGGAACTTACCGAGTGCAATGGTAGCGTAATGGTAGGTAGCGGCACCTACAACTAGACTCCAACTTGAGCTATGGTAGGCAGCTCTAAGTCCACGTGTAAATCGACGTTGCGCACGAACCACAGCGACCCTGTGGCCCTGAGCAAAAATCTATTTTGGATCAACTGAAGTCGGTGATGAAATCTAAAAGTTTACGAGTTATATTATACAAGACTGGATGCTAATAGTAAATGGGAGGCGTAATTTGGAAAGAAGGGAGGAATATAGAGTTTTTCATACTCTTCTTGTGAAGTTTGAAGAAGATTAAGCAACACTTTTGCATTATTGTCGAATAAAGATTTTTTTTTTAATTTTATTAACAGCGATATACGATAAAGTTAATTGTTTGTTTTTACACCGCTCTTGCAATTTGTTTTACAGTATGATACTATTTTTAAACAACGATGTTAAAAATTCCTAATAAAAGCTAATATTATACATAAAAACGTACACTGTCGTTCTTGCGTCCTTTCTTACGCCGGACCGGTGTCCGTCGCGTCCCAAGGAAGCAGTGCATCCGTCGTAAATTGGTTGCTGGACCGTTGTTTGGTATACGTAGACTTATTCATTATAAACCTTACGCCACCGCAAATAGGATGTAAAATCGGACGTCTTTTACTTTATTGATACCGTAGCACGATTCTCCGGTCGAGAAATATAACGTTTAATTTCTCAAGCAAAGTGCACAGAACAACATGATCAAAAGTTTAAAACTTTCTGAAAAGCATCGATCTGAATGCAAATCTCAGTATCGAGGCTTGAGTTGTTCATCGCTCCGACCCGTCATCCGTTCTCAAGATTAATAATAGGACGGGGAAAAAGTTTCTTGCCGTTTTGTATGAACACTCAAGACATTTTTTTTTCAACGTAATTTACAGTATAGTTAGTTTAATTACATATGTGGGCAATTTTTGCAATAGCTTTTTAGAAATTCTGGGACTTATGAGCGCAAAAAACAGTTTTCTTCTCTTCAAAAACGGTTCGGTTTCATTAAGCGTCGATAAAGAATGGCAAGGCACGGTTCTTTAGGTTTCTTTCGGTTACCTCGCCTGGCACCCAAATGTTAAGCTTTTTTTCTAATGTGTTAAAATTGTTTTTAAAATTCTCAGTTCTTTAGCTATGCTGTAACTGATTGCTACGCTTTTTCGAAAATGTAGTCCATTTTATCCCTAACAGGGCCACCAGGGGATTGCATTTTTGACGTCGAAATTCCTGGATTAAAAATGTTTGCTCTTACTGACACTACATTATGAGAATTTCGCGGCTTGCGTTTGTTTTTTTATTTTTCGGAACAGAATTTTAAATATTCTTCGTTAGATTCAGTAAGTTTGACTTAAGGAAAAACAAATAAAAAATGGCTCGGAACAACATTATACTATTTTTTTTCTTTTTTTTTAAATGGTAACGTTTTAATTTCTACAAAACTAGCCAGATACATATAGTACAGCCAAATAGATTTTATTACAAATTTATATATATTATATGCGAAAATACTTTTTCCCCGACTTTAAATAAATCAAACTATAGGAGTTTATTGACGTTGTAATCTAATCTAAATAAAAACAATGTTTGTATTATTGTTTGTTTTGATGACAACATCCATGCGATCCTAAACGAAACTTTGTTAGGGTATTCCGAGGATGCCCGCAATGGAATTCAATAATTTCGCGCAAGGTATGCGGCCCAAAAGTCTATATAAATAAAAGTAATAATGTTTTTCCCCTTTTAATGTAACTTTTTGCAAAATACTTTCCTTGACTTATTTGAAGAGACGTCCAGAAAATAAAATTAGAACATTAGACAAAAAGTCATCGTTCTTTATTAAACTTTTTGCATAACTTTGATATTATATTGACATAAATTTGAAGTGACTTCAACGAGCAAATTATGCCAAGAACAATAAGATTATAATACAAAAGGTAGATATAAGAAGCGATCGAAGAGTGAAATGATGTGTTTACATTTAAGCTAAAGTGACAAACACTAGCTCTCACACTTTCTTCTTATTATTTTAATTACGCTATCCTTTTTACACCATTTCTCATTTGTCAATTTTACTATCACTGCTTTGGAGCACTTTTGACCGGTGACTTTGAGTATAACATATTAGTTATATATAGGTATTAGTATACTAGGTAGTACAAAATATCATTGGCCACAAAACAGTTATTTAACTTGACGTGTAGGGGAGACCGAGAGGTCTCGAAACAAAGGTGAGTTGAAATTAACTCAATTTCGTAGAATCTAGTCATTATCAAGCTAGCAACAACGCTGTTTAGCCGTGTTCGATCGCCTGCCAGCCCCTCCGTATGCGTTCGTGCCTCAAGAGGCGCGGTTGCGGAGTTCTAGCACCCATGTTGTAAAAAATACCAAATGTAAGATATAATTGTATTTTTTAGCTACCTATAATACGATAATGTATTGGTATTTTGACTAGTGTTATATAAGTTTTGAAAGCCCATTTAACTTAGGATCGAATTAATTATGATGGTTTTAAGGTTTGTTTTAAGGTAGTTTTATAAAGAATGTGAGGATTTATCCACGGATTTGGCATGTTGGTAGAACCTGTACCATTTACGTCTCGTGATATTTTACCTTTCTCTCCTGACACTCTCAGGCCCTTGCCAAAGGCTCCGCCATGAAAAGGAAACCAGGTTAATCGACGAAAGGTCACCTCAGCTGTTTCAACCGACACACCAGTTAAAAATGAGCGAGTTTAAAATCGGCAAAGGAGAAAGTCAAGGCTGCAAAATTCAATGGAAACAAAACATGCAAAAGATCAAAGGCATCAGCTAGAAATAGAGGAAAAAAAAAGACCAAGAAAAATACTTCTGAATTTCTTGTTTTGGTCCCTATTCTAAAAGAAAGCAAATTAAAAAAGGATCGTATGTCTGGAATGAAAACAGTGGCCTCATGAAGCTCGCATCGTCGGCGAGCTGTCTTTCGTCTGTCACAGTTGTGTTCCCATATTATTTTCTATTATTTTATAGTTGACTTTTGAGATTATCTAACATTAGAATATTATTATATTATTTTTATAAAATCCTAGTTCTCCAAGATCAATAACTGTTTTAACTCTCCTCGACCCCTGTTTCAACTTACTTCGGCATGAGAGGAGTTGAAACAAAATGTCACGTTTAAATTAATTTTTCGCGCTAGCATTCATACTTACGCTTCTTTTGTTAGTCTCAAATAAAAGTAAAAGAAATAAGCATTCGATCGTACTAATCTCGTACAATTCTAGGCAATACATTTATGGGTACGACATATAATGTCAAAATGGTTTCAACTCCCCTCGCTCTCCCCTTATCTCTTGGTTAGACGCAGCAATGGTGAAGCCCGAAAGGAAGGTGGGCGGAATTTCTAAGCGTTGTTTCCCGTATCCTCCATTATTCTTAACTTGGTTTTAAAACCTGATCAGTAACTGAGAGCATGACATGAGGCTGGCCCTTTTCTGTCCCCTTCTGGATAAATTAATTTAACATTTGTGTGAGAGCTAAGTATATATATGCAGTTACATCGATCCTGAATCTGTCTCACGCATGAAATGTCATGTCCGATACCTGTCAATTTGTGCTAATCAAACCGTCACTCGTGTGGCAGAGTAAATTAATATTAAATTGACTATGATTGCGGTGAAACCAAACTAACTAACGCAGTTCTATTGAAAGTAAATTGTCATCCGAATGTTGCACCATTCTGGTTCATGAATCGTTCATCGAGAAATGTGTTCTCTGACATACTCATGGCTCATTATTTTAAAATTAAGTCCTCTATTATTTTTTAAGCGACAAAGTAAAATATAAGGTAGAATATTTTATTATTTCACTCTTACAATTCGAAAGAAGTAAGAGTCGCCCTAAAATAATAAAATACTGAATTTTAATATAGTCGATGAAATCTCACTTACAGTCGGTGTTGACTAGACAACCCATTTTAGTATTTTGAAATTTGGGTCAATGAAATAAGAATTAAGATAAATTTATGTTAAAAAATTGAATGTACACTATTTAAAGTGTGTTTTAATTTTATTTACTTACATTCGTTTTTATTATATGTCTAGTTGTTGACCGCGACTTCACATGTATTCGTTTCAATGAATCCGGATATAATAGCTTCCAAATATCGGTAGCATATTGTGTCAAAAAGTTGTTATTTACATATTTTACGTAACCATGGTAACAGATATTGTAAATAAGGGTTCTATATATTTTTCTATTTCTCTGAACAGTTTTACTTTCGAGATTAAAGGTATGACGACAACGTGTGTGCATAATTTAATGACGATCAGCTAAGTAGTTGTGGAGTTAAAGCGGAACAAACAAACTACGTTTACCTTTTTAATATTAGTTAGGATTTTAGACTTATTCTCGACTATACAGTTAGAAATGCATCACTAAGTAAATAGTCTGAAATGTCTAAGTTTCAATTCAAAACGCGATTGTGGTCTCCGGCTTAGCCTCCGTAATAACTTAACCGGGGAGGGGAAACTAGTTGAAATTGGTAAATATGCATACCGAAGTCATAAACCGCTTAAGAGCCAGTAGAATAACATCAGTCACCTATCAAGTTTTGTTACCCCGCAAACTTAAGTGAATTTATGGAAATTCAGTATAAGTTATATTTAATTTAGTTTGCATTTCATAATGTGGCAATACGATATCTTTTGTTTAAAAACAAACAGCAAAAAAGTAGAAGCAACTTTTTTAAACGCAAATGTGACATACCATAAATATGATTGTACCAGTATGCTGTAATAGACAAATGCTTGAATTTTTTTGTGACTTACGGACTTAGTTAATGACTGTTCAATGTCACTAATGTACGTCATCAAAATGGACGCTGGGCGCATTACGGGGTTATACTTTCATATTATTCCTTTCATAGTTATAACTTAAAGAACGTAATTTTTTTATCAATATTCTTTTGTTTCACTTACAGACCTATCTACAAATATATCATTAAACATATCAATATTACATAGAGAATTTTCTACTGCACACATAAGTATGTATACATAAGTCAGGTGCTTTCCGTTTTATATTTATGTTAAGTGTTATGACCATTCCATTTAAGCTATTTTTTTTTCATTTATTGACGGGCAAATAATAATAATAATAAAATTATAAAATTCGTTTAATTCGGACTGTCCATATTGATAATAGTTAGAATTTAAAAAAATATATAATAATATATGTAAATGAATTCATGGTACTACTTGTAGTTTTATTTTATTTATTTTTTACTGTATATATATATAGTTAATGAAAAATAAGTTATGACAGAAGAAATGTCACAAGGATATAAAAAATTTATGAATATTATATTATTTTAAGCTTATTATGGTGGAATAATAGCGTGGATGCTGTTTCTCTTTTTAGGTAAGTTATTTTAGTTGTTAATTTTTATAAATGTTTATTAAACTTATTAGTATTTGTATATAATAAAAACATATCTTTATAGAGCAAAACAAAATTTTTATTTCGCTACTCCAATATAAATATTTATTATGTGTGAAATGCACATTATATATAAATAATTTAAAAATTATTGCTCATTTGTTTCAAATCGTTGGACTGGATTTAATTTACATTGTAGTTATGTACCTATGTTGCTGGCATACAAAAGAGCCTCCCGCAGTGATGTCAACGGTTGTATTATGAACGCTTTTATGAAATTAATTAATTCATATTAGTATCGCTGCCACTTGCCGTCGATATCAGGGCGGATACGTCAAGCTATAACAACCCTAAGTGTCGTTTCAAATACTGCTGGGGATAGAACATTCCATAACACGGTAGAATTGTTAAGGTAAAAGATGAATTGTTAAATAAGTCATAAAAAATGTGAATTGTTAAATAAGTCATAACAAAAAATGTGAATTGTTAAATAAGTCATAATAAAAAATGTATTTTAAGTGTATTAAATAAGTGCTCTTTATCATGCTTGATATTATAAAAATAGATTTTAGTTTAATTTTAGTAGAAGTTTGAATTTCGAATTATTTAATTTTCTTATTAGTCGATAACTCGTTGTTATAATTTCCAATACTTTTTTTCTTTCACCTTGACGTTGACCTTCAAAATGGATCGCTACAGTAATGTACACATGTCTACAGTTTGCTGGTATTTTATGGTTTTATGTTAAATTATTCGTCAATTTCTGACTTAAGAGTCAAGAATGTCACGACTCGATATATCTTAGAGCAGAAGCCTATTTAATCGATGGCTTGGGTTACTATTACGTATTTCCGCTTTACATGATCCTGACACGGCTCCCGAGTTTAACTTCCTGGATTCATGCATTCTCCTTTATCGAATGCCGTTTGTTACGTGTACTATTTACAGATAATTTCTTCACTTAATTACTAGCAAACCGTCAAATTGATGATTTAAACTTTTACAAAATTATGAAAGACTAAAATTTGACTATTGTGTATAGACTCGATACAAAAGGTTCGTCACCTTAAAGTTGACATTTGCTTGTACTTTGGACAATTACATACACGCTGACAATTAAATAAAACATATTTGATTCGACCTTCATATTGACAAAATCAATACTAATGCTAAGGGAAATGTTTTCTAAGCCGTAGGTTGACTTTTTCGAAAGTAAATTCTAAAGTATGAATATCGTGCTAAGAAAGTTTGGCTAAGCCATGGCTTAGTGACGTTTGTCGGCCTAAGTCACTACGACTTGATAAAGGAATTAATTTGAAGACTGACGTAGCATTTCGTACCCCGACTCAGCTCCTAACAAAACTGCCGTTGAGCACAATTTCGTTCGAGGGTTGTATTATAATTTTATAAAGGCGCTGTGTGCATTAACTATTCGACAAACAGCTTGCCGTTTAACCTATGTTAATAACAACACAATATGTTCAACCCCTCACCGCCGTGGGCATCTTGTAATATTTACACGCAGTTTCTTACAATCTTTTTTCAGGATGGCCGCTGTATTATATTGTTGAGGTTTCCATGATAAAGAAAGCTAATACGTCAAAGCGAAACCTTCTTTGTGGTTTATATTTTTACTATCGTGAAAAGGAATTGAATTTGAGCGATCCATCGAACGCCAATGTTTTGTTTTTGTCGTTTGTAAACAATGAAACGAACGATGACTTCCTCTGTATATAATTCCAGGTTTAAATACAAGCCGAAAGCAATATTGAATAAGCTCTATTCTTTTATATATTGTTAGTTAGGTAACAGGAGAGTTAAATATCAGTTCTTTGTTATTTCGTGCTAATTAACTTGGTGTCCAAAATTAATTAATTGAATAGGCAATCTTGTAATATCTTCACAAGCTTTTACAAACTTAATATACCCTACATCGAATCTAGTATCTGGTGTTTAACTTTAAAACCATAAACAAATCTAATAAACTTGAAAAGTAAAAAAAATGCGCAGGTTTAAATCTTAATTAAATTTCGATATTCGAAATGTTAAAATAAATTTCTTTAACTACAAAGACAGTTCGGGCGTTCATTAAAGCTGCATCTAGGAATGGAGTCGTTGTGCGTAGGAGTTTGTTTTGCGGTAGAAATTTCTTGAATTTTAATTAAAATTAACATTCCTTCAAATAAACAATAAAGTCATTTATTTATTTACAATTACTTATTTCTAACTTTAAAGTATAAGTTCTTAACTTGTACTTTAAAGTTACTTATACTGTATATAAAGTTTAACTAGCAGATAAGTTCTCCAAATAGTCACCAGACAAAAATAAGTAAATGGTTAATAAAGTACTGTGACAGTTCTTAATGTTCAGCTATTTCTTGCTAGTTTTTAGGTTAAGGTAAATTCTTTCTCGCTCTTTCTTCGGCCAATAGTCGTCCACATTTCTATAGGTATTGACACAAAGACTGACCCTTGCCTATCAGAGGTAGCCTTTTTTCGAAAGGGTGCAAGTTGAGCGATCACGTACTAATGTCGCCACTAATTCTGCAGTTTTCTTCATAAATTTATGTTGATTTTAATACCAATATACCCTTTTGTATATAAAAGAAGTTCCATTCTTCTTATGGAATTTATGAATGCCACTCAATTTTTGTTCATATTTGGTTGGATATAAAGTCGATTTTGTAAACAACATATACAAGAAATATTGTGTAGATAAATGCAAACATCTTCGCGTAGGTAATCCTCGGAAAATTGGAAATTATAATGAAATAGGAGATCTGAATTTGCGTTTTAATTTCCGTCACTACTTTTTTGTTATATCAAGTATTGGGATCGGAATAGAAAGCTTTACGTAAAGTTAAACTTTTTTTTTTTTCACTTAATTAGTAAATTACATTTCTACTTTCATTCATTTCAGATTAAAATTTTAAGTTATGGTTAACAACTGGTAATGTTGATGTTGCTGTATGTTGAACATAACGCACGTTCCAACTGAGCCGGGGAAATACATAACGTAAAAAGTTCCTTACTTAGCAAATATTTGGAGTATTATGTAAACGATTTAAATATTGTTGGAATAAATATAAAGGCGGCGTGGCAAGTGATAGTTTTTATTAGCTGTTATTTATGTACTATGTTTTGTATACATGTCGATGATTTCGATAACTATGAAAGGTTATGTCGTCAAATATCTATGGTTTTGCTTTTATTAAGACATTGCATTTACGTTTTTATTACGTTACGTTACGGATGACGTCACGCGCATATAAAATTTGACAAGGTCCCAGCACATTATCAAGTCGCGGGGTTATTATAATAAATCAGCTTTCAGGATTACGGCCCCTTCCCTGTACGGGAGAGGGAAGGGGCCGTATTTTTTTTTTTAATTTAATACCAAAAAGTAAACACAATTGTATTCTATATAATAAATTCGCCAAACATTGTTTGTTAGCGAAGTAGCACTCGTTAAAACTAATTACAATTGTATTTTGTTTCTCTTAATTTTCCTCGAATTCTAATTAGATTTAAAATATACAAAAAAAAGAAAATAAATCTATACTTATAATAAATCTGTAGAAGTGAAAATTCTGTGAATTGAAAGTATGAAAAAATAAATGGGGGTATTAACAGACCGACGCCGAATCCAAAAATGTGATGATTTTTTTTTTGTCTCTGTCTGTCTGTTCAGGCATCACGCAAAAACTACCGGTTCGATTACGATGAAACTTGGTATAATTATTCTTTAACATACTGGGCACCACAATGGGTTTTAATCGCAGTAAAGTATATACAATAAAATCAAACTTAATTTTGCGGTTCGATCCCTAGACCTGATTACTGTACCAACCGCAAATCATAAGTTTGTCGTAGGTTACGTCACCCGCAATGGACTTCACTAAGTTAAGCTGTAAACGTAGTGCCGAAGGTTGAATTTGGCTTGCACCATTCGCAGCACAACGTGGCGCGCGGCAGCCACGGATCGGTACCGTATATATGGACGGAGTCAGAGGACGCGCGCATCAAGAGGTTTAGAGGATTAGGCTAGGCGCCCTCTGCGCTCTGCCTCCTCATACCCGGTGAATCTATAAAAGCTTCCTCTAGGCTAACAGTGACAAGTGAATCACAAAAAAAGACGCGCGCATCAATCATCCATTTTTGAACTTTGATTTGAACGGACGTGTCGAGCGGCGAGCGTTTTTTTTATTCTATAAATTAAATCATTACTTGGTTATGTAAAAGGTCCATTTTAACTTCTCGAAATGATCAAGCATATGCAATAAATAATGAAATACTGTCGCGTATTCAAGGAGAAAGTCGAGAGTATATCTCTATCAATAGAATGATGGATCAAGAAGAATCTACTAATTATCCGATAGAATTTTTGAATTCATTAAATGTTCCTGGACTTCCCTCACATACAAATAAGTTAAAAATCGGTGTTCCTATATTTCTCTTCGTAATTTAAATCCTCCGAAACTGTGCAATGGTACTCGATTGAAGGTCATAAATTGACCACCTAACATAATTGAGACAGAAATTTTAACCGGTTGTGGCGCCGGGGAAATTGTTTTGATTCCTAGAATTCCTTTAATTCCGAACAATTTCCCATTTCAGTTTAAGAGAGTACAGTTTCCAGTAGCTTTATGTTACGACGTGACAATAAATAAGGCAGAAGGTCAGACTACAGACTTGCTGGCGTAGATCTTAGCGTGAGTTTTCACATGGTCAGCTTTACCAAGTCCAAGGAACCTTTATGTTTATATTCCGGACGGGCTCACTGACAATGTCGTGTATGCAGAAGCTCTCGATTGATGTCGTACGGTGACTGTCGTTACCATTATCTTAGTGAGCATTCGATGCAATGAACGTCAGCTTCGCTATCAGTTATCCTGCTAAACAGGTACCAAAGTAGAAATCTACCTACAAAAAATTAGAGAACGCGAGCGATGCTGCGGGCAAAGATATCATATACTATTAATACCGGTATGCTCGATAGATAACGTTCTACACAAATAGCGCTTTACACAAATAAACTCATTGATAAGTTTCGTCATCCACGCGAACGTAGTCGCGGGCACAGCTAGTTAACAATATGTGCTTAAAAGCTAAAATGGTTCGTCTCAAGCAGGCATGTCTGTAAGCCGAAAGCTTATTACTGAATCTGCAAGCGCACAATACAGAATGCGTAAAGTGCTTTTGTAGATTATATACTTTTAAAAATTTATATCGAATTGGTGGTTCTTAGACATGCCGGTTTCTTCATGATATTTTCCTACAACGTTTATGAAGCAGCGGTTATGAAATAAATTACTTTAAGCACAGCCTGGGTTCGAACCCGAGATCTACATATGTAAGTCGGGCCCTTACCACAGTACCACCACTCACTCATTATATTATGCTAAGATTAAATTGTGATAATCTTTAAAATAACTAATAGTTAGTCGTAATAGCTCCTTTTTTTGTCGAATTAAGAGGTTTATCTGAATTAGAGCTTAATCTGTCTAATACCTTTAAACGAGCAATTCTTGTAAATATATTAAATCTGATTCAAGGGAACGGCTCCAACGCTTTTAAGTTACATAATTAAAGGTTGAACAGGATAGTTATAGAAATAAATATTATGTCTTAAAAATATGTTACTCAAAGAAAAATAAGTTTGTTACGTTTGACGTGATACGTCAAGTTGTTGACAACTTGACGTATCACGTAACAAACTTATTCTGACGTCAAACGTAACAAACAAACTGACTCGTTCAGTTTACAATTTGCTGACAGTTTACAATATTCCCAGTCCGAAAAATTTAAGGTAAATAGCTATCTATAGCTAATAGATAAATAAATATCTATGTATATTTATTTTTAATTTCTTGCCTTTTTCTTTGGCCTTTTCTAGGAAGATTATCTATGTAGAGATTTTCTTTTCCGATGTTCCAATACAAATTTACAGGCCACAGATCGCATTAAATGAACTAAATCCCAATGTCGACGGTATGACGGTATTAACTTAGCTGTTAGCAGAATTTATTGCAATTTATTTGGTTTTAAATTTTTTTTTATCTGTTGCTTCATAATTGATATATGCTTATAATTATGTAAACGTTGGTAGCTTAAGACATTTACGTAATTTAGATTATAACAACATATTAAAAAAAATGTTTCAAACCAACCATAAAACCGTTCATTAAATAAGAATCAAAATTTTAATAAATAATTCTCCTCTCACAGAATAATTAACTGATGTTAACAACATATTCAATAGCGAATATTTAAGGCTCGGCATTGCCCGGAGCAAAGTTCAACATCGAGCGAATGGTTATGTTACCCCTCAAGCTCCCGTTGCGTTGTTACTGGCCGATTTGATAGAGAAATTTGTATGAAAAATATATAACCGCGTTTGATGTTCTTTTACTCTCATAGCTAAAAGAAAACTATTTGAACGATGTCTCCCAATATATAATTAGGATTTTAATTAAGTTGAAGTAGACGTTTCCTTTTAAACGAGCTTTTTTATCTACTTATTTGAAGTTGTATTTATTTCATGCATATGGTTTAATAATAGAGGTAAATTTAGGCATGTGAACCAAAAATAGGCACAGATTGCCCGAAAACCACAAGCTATATCTAAATGATTTAAATTTTGTAATTGTTTGCATTCTCTTCAAATTATAAACATGTTTTATGTACAATTTTAGTATTATCAGCTACCTCCTATATTCGTAGATGTCTAAAATCCATCTATCCAATATTAGAAAAAGAATTATTCTTGTATATATACGCGGCTGTGTCGGAAAACACTCCAAAAATTTGGATGAAATTTAGTATTTGATTATGCTTTTGGAACGGACTTCTTTATTGCATTTAATACCTTTGTTTGCGGGCTGACGGAATGAAAAAAATGTAACAATGAAATGAAATTCTTGCAGTTATTTTTGAGCCACTCATCTGGGAAAGTAAAACTTATTTCAATCGATTCAGGAAACTCCGTTCCAACATCCCATGTCCATAGGACCTCTGCCTCTTTTATCTATATATAGTTAATAAAGCGCATCCTCACAAAAAAAGCTTATTTTGATTGCGCCATCATTTGATAAAAATGCGAACGTAGCGAATTCTTTTACTTTGAAAATTACATCGTATTAGTGAATTGATTACAAAAAGAAAAGATTTCGCCCTGTTTCTGAAAGGCTGATCAACATAAATTAAAATTTGATAAACCCTTCAGAACCTGGATGCTAATCTTAATGTTTATTTGTCTCGTAGGTTTTGAAATGGTTGACTTGAAATGTTTGTCAAATTTTATTACGTAATACTAAGCACAACTTAATGAATCTCTTGGCAAATCAATTTGATGAACCAACGAGATAGATTTCATATCACACCACGGTGATAGATGATATAAATGTAATTGTAGAGTACTCACGTCAGTCGGGCTCTTCTTGCTGCGATTGGAGGAGAAGTGCTCAATGACTTCCCAGTTGGACTTCTTCGGCGTTGCGGTGTCCGCTGACGAAGGCGAGCCGCGGGCGGCAGCGGTGGGGGTGCTGCGGCCCGAGTCGTCCGCGCGGCTGGCAGACGCGGAATAGCGCAACGAGGCACAGCGGCGATCGCGCGGAGTCTCCTGTAGTTATAGAATATGGTTAAAGAAAGATATCTAAAAAATTACACTTGTTTTCGGATCAGGGGGACATTTATTTTAAATCGAGCAGTGGAAATCGGATGGAGACTGCTTTCTCTGTCTTTGTGGCTTCAAAACTCGTGAGAAATTATTTCATTGTTTTCGCATCCATTGTTGGTGTTAACTGACAGTTAATCTGGTTGTCAGTCCATATTTCCACCCAAATTGCTTGGCCTTCGTCGACAAGTCGCGGAGCCTGTTGGCCTTGTGGACTATCGATTCTTAGAGCAAGGAGCCGTGCCTATTGCTTCGTAGATCATTTATTAAGAACCTTACATTCTAGAGGTAAGTTAAATAAGCTAACCAATTCCAAGAGTGGAAGAGCCCTCAAGGACGACAACATTTGATGTACGAATAAGTCGGTTCGACAGCTGATGAGTGAGGTGATGGAGGCTCAAGTTCAGAACTATTCCCTTTCCCATCTCGTCCTTATAAGAATGGTATTGGAAGAAGAAGTTTATATGGGTAGGGATGAATACGAAATCCTTTTTCATGTCTATCCCCTATGCTCTGTCAAAGGTAGGCAACACAACTGCGACACATTTGCTTGTTGCGGATGTCCATGTGTAGCGGTCAGTTGACATCAGGTGACCAGCTTGCTCGTTTGCAACTTTATTCCAAAAAAAAGCTAAGCTAAGACAAGCATACATGGCATAATCAGCTTCACGCACTCAACTATATACCCTTATTGCACAATCAAGGTTTGTGTATGAGCAATAGATGGATATGGATATAATAAAATCTTCGATTATTGCATCCGCTGGTATTGCGATATGGATTCAACTGTATCCATGACACACACTTGACATTTTAATATAGACCTTGACTGTATTTACCAAACGATACGTACACAAATTCATTATCATACTATCCTTTTTTCTCATAGACAAAATCATAAATATGTTTATGAAACCGACTTAGAAACAAAATATGTGTCGAGAACACCACCGAGATCGATTAACTTTAATTTTATTAGGCCAATGATAAAATTTATATGAGATCGTCTAGTTATAGGCCTTTGTTGTACTTTGTGAGTTGTATTAATAATTTCTTCAAGGATATATAGTGTACTATAGTCCTTGTGGTTAGAGGTTAGTCTCGGCCACTTTTTAACAGTGGTAGAGCCCGCAACAACATCTGTTTGCATGAATAGGCCGGCTCGATCGGTGAAATACCACGACTTCACAGAAAACTGGCGTGAAGTAGAAGTACGCTGCGTTTCGACTGATGATTTTTCATTTGCTTGCAGCGGATGTCTATAGGTAGCGGTCACTAAACACCAGGTCACAATTTGCCACCGTCTATTTAAAATCAATTTTGATCTTCCGAATCTATAAGATTCTCTCCTACCCAATATCGTTTAACGCGGCCAAAGAAGTTTTCACTTTAAGTCTCGTGACATACACAAACAAAACATCATCATCTTATTGATTAAGATGTTTTGCTTTCATTCAAAGATTGTACGTTTCTCAAGAAAGTCTTAGTTGAATAATTTTGATAGATCAATGAATATATATATATAAAAAATGTTTATTATTGTTAGTAAAAGTTTCGGTTTGGAAAGATGCCAAATAACAAATTGAGATACAAGTGTTGTAAACGTTTTACGTAAGAACTGTGTTAAAAAGCTAGATGGACGGGTGGGTGATGTTTCGAGAAGAAAAATAAAATAAAACATTTTATGACCCACAAAAAGTAAAAATTGTGTATAGCAACATGAACATGATTTCTAAGATTTTACGTTATCATTTTGATTGAAAATAATCGCCATTGAATAAGATATACTGATATAAAACGTAATTAATATATAATATCTGATAAAGAAAAATAAATTAAAAATCAATCGGCCATAAGCTTATGCCTATTACAGTTCAAATTAAATGAAGACCATTCTTAAAGATTCTTTCCTCTAAAATATACCTATCGGAATAAAAGAATCAAGAATATTTTTTTATAAACAAACTGAATTACGTTCTAAAAAGATTTTAAAAAATTATAGGAAATTATACCTTATTGTAAATTCATTAAGGAACAACGACAGATTTTTTCTCTTTTAGTGTTTAATTTCATGTTATTGTAACTTTAATTTGTTCTAAACAAATATATTTGTAGTCACTTAACTGTAATATACTTTTATTTTTTGGTGGATAAATAACTTGCAAGTATAAGAGGCACCAGGCGTAGTGCCGCTCTACATTACGTAGAAAATAGCAACTATTAATGTTAACAAAATCTAAACCCTATAACTGAGAACTGGACCTTTAGGGAAGAGAAAAATACGAAACAAAGCCGACAGTAAAGATTAAAAAAAAAACATTATAAATACATCCAAACTAAAAGCTACCTATTTATAACAGAGAACGCTAGAAAGAGCTTTAGTCTTTAGGCATAGAGGCATTTTCAAGGAGTATATGTATTTTCGGAGAAGTAGTTGCTGGTAACCTTATTGACGGTTCTTACAGCTTCATCGAATACAGGGCTCGCGATCCGAGTGATCTTGAGCCTGTTCGACACTAGTAATAGAAGTACCTAACAAAGAGAACGCTGGAAAGAGCTTTAGTCTTTAGGCATAGAGGCATTTTCAAGGAGAGGATGAAGAAGAATATACCAAATACTGACCGGCTTAGTCGCATGTGTCCATCGACCTATTTGTATGATATACTAATGATAATGAAGTTCTAGAAACGTGTTGAAATCTCTTTGCGCTTGAAAAGAAATCCAATAAGAAACGCTTGTAAGAGTTTTACAATTATATTTAGAGAATACTCAATACAAGAGTACATAGCTCTCCACATGTCTTTAAAAAAAACGTAGAAAAGCACACGGATCTAACAACGCGCCCCGCCGTGTGCTGCGATTGCCGACCCATAACACTCCCCCCGAAGTAGGGACAATAATTCGGCCATTAGTCAATTAATGTTTACTAGCCGCCAATTACACAAGTAACCACTACAATACAACCCACTGACCCAGAGCAATGGTCCGTCAGAATGTACCATTACCAGACGATAAGCCACATGGTCTGATGCAGGGCAGAGATAGGAAATAACTCATTAAACCACCACCACCTTCCACTAATTTTAACAATACACTAACGTCTTATGATTGTATAATTTTGCTTACAATCAATACGTGAACACACGTTGCACTTTCATAAATTATTATTTTCGATATTGTAATTTTTTAACGTTTTCACTCATGCTAACTTTAAGTGTCTAATATATGTTTTTATAATGTTAAATATTTTTAATCACTAATCCTTTTGAACTAACTAACGGTCTTTTTAATTGGTTTTACTATTTTATAATGTTGCTTGCATGCAGATCGATGACGATTAGTCCTGGTTTTACACGGTCTTCTTCTCAGCTTTGTAAAGATATCTCAGCTAATTATCGCCTCGATACTACTCTGCTCTGGTCGTCTACTCGGCAGTGCCATAAATTTTACAGAACTGAGTCTCTCGTTTCGACAGGTCTCAATAGACTGGAAGGCTACCTCGTCGTCCACAAAAGCTACCTAAAGCGGTAGGTTATACACTAAAGCTTTTTGAATAATTTGCCTTTTTATAGAATTCGCCTAATGCTAAGGTAATAGTAGTAGTAGGTATAGGTATGCACAACAAGCTAATTGAGTTGCAGATGCAGAGGCAGAAAAAAGGATATTTCCTTTTCGTTTCCATATCTACCTCCATAAAATCATCTTTCGCTTCTCATCCTTTTCTTATTATAAAAAGATAGGAAGCTTTTCCCTGCCTATCCATTTTTATTAGAAAAGGATAGAGTGGGGAGAAGGACTAGAATTAGGCCACCGGCACTTTATTCATTTGTTTCAGTCTCTACTTCTAATAAATCGTGATCGTCCCAACCTACTTATAAGCTTTAAAAATATCTACAATAACATCAATTATAATTCTACTCCCCTTCAAGGTTAGTCGATTGAATAACAAAGTTTACCTACAAGTACATTAGCCACCTTGATCTGACATTTATCGTTTAAACAACAGCATTAAAATTCAACAACTGTACGCAGACCGCATTATCATAAAAGGACGCTTTTTTGGTATCATTGTGAATGATATATGTATCTATGTATATGTATCTATGAATGATATAAGTATATAGATACTTATATCATTCATAGTATGATATAAGTATCTATGTATGATATATGTATCTCGCAATGCACATAAATAAATGCCTAGTTCAATTTAGTTTATCTCGGCATCTAACACCTCAAGATTTTCAGTTATACTGTCTAATCTACGTAGTACTAATTCATCAAACTATCAGAATTTGTACTTAATAATGAAAATCTATTTTATATGTTTGTTAAAATCGATAGCGGCAAAATAATTTACAATACGCGTAGCTGAAAATCAAGGTAAGTCGTATAAATTGAGTGAAACAGTTTACCTACGCTTACAAAACATGTCTCACGATGAAACTTGAATGTTATTTTATGAGCGATAAGGAGCAAAATTGAGTGCGGATCGGTGCTACGGCAGCGGCTACACTAAAACGCATGATTGGGTCGTAAATTAACGTATAGAACTTTGGACGTGTTCACTGTGTTTCGATTTGCTTTTTGAACTTGATCGACAGTATGTATGGACAAAAATAGCTTCAACCGTTAATTATCCGACACCAAGCAAGTTTTCAAATACGCTTATTTTAATTCATAATTACATTTATTTATATATTCACTGATAAATAGTACTTGTAATTATAATAATACTTGATTTTATGTATTTTATACTAGCCTAATTTTTCCCAAGAATCTCATCGTTTCAAAAACGAACACAAAAAAAAGAATTGGCAAAATCTGTCCAGTCGTTCACGCGTCATGCCGTGACCAAGGGAAATAGGGAGTCATATTTATATATAGAAAGATAATGATATCGGTTAAAGACAAGTGTTTTTATATTTGAAAATTATATCGGTTAAACGATTATATTGGTTCGACCCAAAATGAGCTAATAAATACGGTGACTGGAGGCCATCTACATCTACAACCATCAAATGTAAGAGGTAAACCGAAATAACAATGACTAATTATATGAAGAGGAGTAATAAGTGGATAGTAACAATAAAATTCTCCCTAACAAATCCCAGTCCCACTCAACCTGAGGAACCCTTCCTTCACAGGCTCGAAAATAGTCCGGATATACATCGGACTGGTAGCAACGCAACCGCTCCCTGGTGGCAGATTATTGTACCTCTATATTGTTTTAATATAAAAAACGAAAGCTAAAAACAACAATGAAAAAATAAATGAATGAATTTAAATGAATTTATTTTATTTGTCACGACGCCATCTTAACAATAACAGGATGTGCGTCATCACGAACTGTATATTTCTAAAATCAAATTAGCTCCGAGATCCTGTTTGTCATATTACTTATTCGCAATAATTTAAATATCACAAAAATGTTTTTTAATTTATGACAGTACCTTTAAGCTCTGATGTAAAAGAAGTGGTGGAATCAAATAGTAGTTTTTGAAACAAGTATTTCTTATATTATTTTAATTATCGATAAGAATTGTTTCTTTCGGTAATATAAGATATTCTCGATCGAGAACTGACGTTGGGCGTTCTATTGAGAAATTCCAAATCAGTAACAATCTAATTTTATCTGAATGTGCGTTTGTGTGTTTTTATTTTTTCATTTTCATGGGTACATAAATGACATTACTTTATCATGTAGTAGATAGTAGAAACAACTGAAAAAAATACAATAATAATATAAATAATTTTGATACATGATACCCATACCCATTGTAACCAGTAACAACTTTTTTACATTAACCTGTAACTCCAAATGATCACATGTGAATACACAAAATTCCAACGAGTAAGATAAGAAACGAATGGGAACCAATAAATAGAACATCATTATAACATTGAATGATTTTTCTATTAATTTAAACATCTCTTTAGCTAATTTAGATCAATCTATCACCAACGTCATGTAAACAGCTGACCGGATCCGCGCTGACTGATCGCCCATCAAACAATACAATAGCAATCAAAAGGTATTAACGATACAAAACCAGTTGACTTTTACGATTACACGAATTTGTATGATAATTGATTTGAAATACATTATATTATAAATTTTCGAACAATTATTATTATTATTGATGGGAATGTTGAAAGGATGAATGAAGCGAGAATAACGAAAGAAATTTATATTGCAAAAGTGAGTGGCAGTGTTGGTAGGCAACGCCCTAGGAGAACTTATATCGATCACAATAGTAACTTACTAAAAAAGGGCGATACAAGGAGCACCCATAATCAAAGAGCATGTATGCGTAGTATTAATGCAGAAGAAGCGAGAGAGGTGTGCCAGGATCGCGCCGAATGGAAATCTTATAGGATTTCGTAGAAAAGATATGGAAACTACCTCTATTGATTAACAACATACCGTTCTTAGAAACATAGAAACTATTTTTCAATCAATGTTGGAATACAGAAACTGGGTACGCCGATAGGATTCGATTACTCTACCAAATACTAAATATCTATTAAAAAAATATAAAGCATTGCGAAGCTCGGAGTGTTCAACAGTTAGAATTTAAAAGCTTAAGTTATAAAGATTTATTAGTAAAGAACAGAAAAGAAAAGTAATTTTAGCTCAACCTAGTCTTCTAAACCAAATTAAGCAAGAATATTTCTTTCTAAGCCGGTGTATAGTGCGACGCGACTGAAATTGGCCGAATAAAATTTCATCAAAGCTATATAAGGATGGGTTTATTAGTCCCTAAAGTCTCATTACTTTTTTTAAACGTGAAAATCCCCACGAGCGTGTTACGTTCACGTGTTAAATACAATAACGAGGCAAGTGATGTACTAAGCGTTGTCACAATGGTCGAGAACGAATTAGAGCGTATCACAAACTAGTTGTATCCGAATTCCCTCAGGCGCTAGCTACCAACCAATTATTTGCTTTTGCTTTAATAGTTTATTTTAATTCTGATGATGTTTTCACATATGTTATAAATTATATATTATATACTACCTGACCCAGCAATTCCTCTTCGAACTAATTTATGTTGTTTATCATTAACTGTGTGAATTTTGTATTAATGTACGCGTTGGTTTTTTTTTATTTAAGTACCTCTATATACATTTTTCGTTGTGTTTTATATGTTGTTGGATGTGTAGGCCTTTTTGTAAGTTCTATCATTTCATCAGATATAAGTCGCATATGATAAATGTATGAGAGATTGTGTTTATACATATTTTTTTCGTTTCATATTTTTTATTATTTATTCCGCTATTCGAAAAAAATATACCAAAAATGTCTGTGCAACCGTTCTTCAGTATCTTTCTTGAGTATAACTAATATCAGAACTATGTTTATTGATTTTTTGAAAAGATAATGAATTGATATTTTTATCACCGTAATGTTATTTTACGGACTCATCGTCTCGCATAATTAACAACGATGAGTCTGGTAAATCCCACTAAAATCTAAGAACCTTACTCAAAACCAAAGCGATACTTACTACAGACTTTTTGAATTATTCTTAAAAAGACTTTTAGTACATAAAATATATCATTGAAATGATAATTCGCCTCGGTAATAGTGGTTTTTCGAGTTTATTAAATATAACAAATAAGTTCTCTAAAAGTTAACGATAACAAATTACCATATTTAAAATAGAAATTATTTTTTTTTGTTTTTTTAATTGTACTGTGAATTGTAATTGGAAGGAGCCGTAATCCACCACGCTGGCCCAGTGCTGGTTGGTGGATGTCACATGTCTTCGAATTTATTGGTTCTAAGACATGCCGGTTTCCTCACGATGTTTTCCTTCACCGTTTTTGGAGCAGTGGTGATGAAATAAATTACACACAGTAAAGCGCCTGGGTTCGAACCCGCGATCTACAGTACGTAAGTCGGGACCTAAACCACTGAGCCACCACTGCTCCCAGCTTGAGAGTAATCGAACATTAGAAATATAATCACGAAACCCTGGTCGATTTTCAACGAAACGCTTAACGGCGGAACGTTCTTTGAGTAACGCTGACCTAATTTTTGATCTAACAGTATTCCGGGCGTCAATTTTTTACATCATTTACTGCCATCTTTATAATAAAATTCTCATATAATTTTTTTATTTAATTTCTTAAAGAAAGACATCAGCTATGTACTCTCCTGATGATAAATGCGACTGCTGATAATTTGTATACAGTTCGAGGCAAACATGCAAACGGTTACCTGATACTTCTAATTTGAAGCAACTATAGATCTGATAGATAGATTTTTGTGGAAGAAGGTGGTAAACGAGCGGTTTCCTTTTCATTTCATCATCTCCACCGTCTAGTCCTCTTTCCCTTCCCATCCTTTCCTTATTAGCAAATGCTGGGACGGGGGAGAGGACTAGAATTGGGGCTCCAGCACCTCACCCATCAAACGAAACGCAGAATACTTCTAGTTCACGCCTGTCTTCTGTGATTCACCGGTCGAGCCAGCCCATTCGTGCAACAGTTGTTGCTGTTGCTGGCTCTACCTCCATTAGTTATTGATTTATTATATGCATTATATTATAATTTAATACTCACCACACTGCGTCCGCGGCTTCGAAGGCTGAGCCGCATCTTCCAGTCTCTCTTCGATGTCGCCCCGCCTTCGGAACTAACCGAGCGTTTTATAGGCCGCGGCATTTTCGATTGTTCTTTTAACCAACACTAACCGTGAGTGAACATTTTTCGTCTATTTCAGAACACGCACACTTAGTATTAGAATATAGTTTATACACAAATTTATACACTATATAGTTTTATACACTAACATTATTTAAACAAACACAATAAAGTAACAACTATTAAGAAGCACATTATATAGACTAAACTTAATAACTACACTACTTACATAGTCACAAAGTTAAACTGTACAATGTAAGTTGATAATTTTTTAAGGAAAAATTCAAGTACACACACACAATGACGCACTAAGTATTTAATACACCAAAGATTTAAGGAAACACCAACACTAATAAAGTACCTGAAACAAAAAGCAACATTATTACCATAAAATAAATATCATACCTTCATACAAAAATAAATAGAAAATTTGAGAATGACTGAGCAGTCCCCTAACACTCTTTCATTACGCGGCATTACAACGCATGCCGGAAATAACGTTTGGTAATAATTATTTGCAACATTTCTCAATATTATGATCATGCTTGACAGTTGTACAGCCCGCAACAAGATATGTTAAAGGAATGGGCCAGCTCGACCGGTGAAATACTATGTCCGTACAAAAGGCGTGAAGTAGAGTATTCTGCGTATCGTCTATGAGTGAGGTATGATGTGAAGGCGAAGAGGAGATGGAGGGGATGAATAGGAAAGGGAAATAACTATTTTTTTTTATCCTGCCCTACTGTCTATTAAAGGTAGGCAACGCACCTGCAACTCATTGGCTTGTTGCAGATGTCTATGGGTATCTACTAGTATAAAAAATGCTACTAAGATGACCGGTTCAACCCAAAGTGTTCAAATAGTTATATTTTGCGTGCTGGAAATGCTTTTTATTCCTAGTTCAATATTAAACGCCTGATACTAACGTCAACAAGCACTACGCTCATTCTTTGTTCGGTTTTTGTGATTAGACCGTGTGGTCTAGGAATTTTATCATCAAAAATGAGTTCGTTCCACTTAAAATCCTTCTATATTATTTAAATTAAAGGTGACATTTTCAATTGCTTAAACTTTGTACCCTATTGTTGATACAGTTAGAAAAACCAAATTTTATTTTTCGGTAAATATCTTAAAATATTTGGGAATACGAAAAAAACTGGGATTTATACTAAAGGGGCACGCCCCGACATAATCCAATCGAAAAATCACGTAGAAAGGTTTTATATAGAGCGAGTCTAAAAATCTTCGACTAACGTGATTCACTTAGCTCTGTAGCGCATTTTGTCGATTTGTGTACTACTGCAGCCGTACAGTATTGTATGTCTGCGAACAGTTCCTCGTACAAAATGAAAATATACGTACGAGCTTCACTCGGCCTTGTTTTTTTTGTATTGATATTTATTATTCGGACAATATCATAATATCTGGATGACCTAGCTTTGCTTGGTATTTTATTAACGTTTTTTTTATTTTACTCTGCGCCTGAAAACAAGGACAAAGTGACATTTTCTAAAAATGAATCCTAGCTGGATCGATTTATCGCCCCCGAAACCGCCTACGTACTAAATTTCAAGAACATCGTTGGAGCCGTATCCCACATTCAAATTATATACATATATGCAAAAATTGCTCGTTAATGGGTATCAGATGTGAACAAGTACATAATTAAATGTTTAAAATTTGAAAATAATTAATTGTTTTAAAAATAAATAATATAAAATTACATTTACATTACGTTTAATGTAGAAATTCTCGGTGAAAATGATATTTAATTTAAGATTCGCAGGTACAATAAGATTTCAACATTTAACGTTTGATTTTGATAGACGGATATTAAAATGATTGCTCCTGAAGTTTGTAAATTAATTATTACTTCGGATCTCATATACATATGACTTTGCTTCAAGTTTAACCCTTCAAACTCTGCGAACACATGTAAGGATACCAAATAAAAAATGTATGCCAATGTAAGAAGTATGCTAGTGTTGCTCAAAAATTACATTACAATTTATTTTTTTATTTTCTTTCAAGTCAAATCCATGTTAAACATAGCAAAAACTACTATGGTAAGTCAATAATAAGTCAGGTAAGAAAGGCTTTGAACAACTATCTATCGCTTTTCCTGTCTACCCTTTTTTATGGATGAAGTCGGCGAACGAACAAACTGTTCACCTGAGGCTCCCTTTACGAGGGAGCCTTCGAGAGTTTCCCTTAAAGAGGCTTAGGCTAGGCGCCTTCTGCGTCCTGCCGCCTCGTGCCCGGTGTAGGTGTAAATGCCTCCTGCAGGCAAACAGTAGCATTTCAGTCACAAAAATACAATGGTACGTTGAAAATGTCGCTTAAACAGTTTCGTTAAACTTTCTATTTTGTCATGTTTAGCTATTAGAACATAGGACAGGAAACACTATATACAACGTAGTACTAACGTAGACCTATCTCTACATATAGCTTTGTACGCTTATTTTTATCAATTTACAATTCATAATATAATTAAAACTCGCTAAAATGCTTCTTAAACTTTCGAGAATTAATAACGTCAAGTAGAGTGTTTTATTTTGTCTGTCCGAGCCGAAGATACGTACAACTGAAAATGAGACAGTCTAAAACTCGATTTAAAAGTTTGAGCGCGAATATGACGACACCTTAATAAATCCAAAAGTTGCTGCGCGCGACATCTATAAAGTTGGCCCGTAACTAAATTATTCGCGTTTGTAGGCATCGGCACCTTGAATTTTAGGGAGCTCCTGTCTTTCAGTCAGTTGTACTTTTAATATATAAACGTATAGCTACTTATAAAACGTTTTGTTTCATAATATTTATAGAATCTAACGTAATGAGTCTAGATTCAAGTTTCACACGTTATTACAACGTTTCTAAGAATCCTAGACACTACCATTATATGTTTAATTGTGTATATGACCTGGCTCATTGGCGAGAATGTGGTCATAGTTGAATTAAATGGAATTTATTATGGATTAGATAGTAGTGGATGTGTCTGACAATTTATACCCCTAACAGTGGTTAAGTGTCACGGTCTTGGTTGTGCACGTATGAATATAAATTTAGAATGCAGATCGTATGGACGTACTGTGTACTTGGTGCTATACAAAACAAACAGGCAACGCTATAATTGAAATTTTTGCTTTGATTGAGCTTCTGTTTGAAATCCTAACGATTTAGCACATCATAGATTTTGTTATGATTCTCAAAAAAATATTTGATTGATTTTACACATGCTTAAATGAATGTACAATGTAACAATAAGAAATATAGAAAATAAGGTTTCAAATTGTTTCTGCTGAATTATATAATAAGTCTTTGGACAATTCGTTTGGGTTTTGAATTCCAATTTCAAGATCGCAACTGTCTGAGTTGTGATCTTAAAATTACAAGCTACAGTTCGCTAAACAGGTTTTAACATAATTAACAATTGTTTTCTCTGAGTTTGTACCAATTCAAAATTAATGTGATGTTTGTTTAATCCAACGTTCTCTCATTGTTTTCGTATACACTGTAAACTTTACACAGTTTACGTTACGTGCTCACGGAGGCGTAGCTCTTTATTTCCTTACCTCGATCCCTGGCTGTCGTCCCTCGTCATCTTAAATAACAGACGAGCTCTCCTTAACAGTTCTGATAACCTTAATGATAATAATTACTTGTTAATAATCCTAAATACAAAGTGGCAATTAATGTTGTGGACTTCAAACATGTTAAAACAATGTTACTTTTAATTTCTGTTTTCTAATAATTAAATATACATATCTAATAACGAGAAAAGATTTGTTTGTTTGTTCTATCTATTTATACAAGCAAAGCTGGAGTCGAATTGCTATCTTTGTATAAAATGATGCTAATAATTTAAGGCCATCTGACGTATATACAGCAAGCAAAAAAACATGAAGATTAAAAACAAATAAAGTAAATGAATGCTAGCCAGCTAGCTCTCACACTCTGTGATATTCATAGAATGTAATCTAGCCACACCGTGCGCAAATTACAAGTTGGGTGAGTCTAAATGAAATTACAACATTGCTTATTTAATTTAAGAAAAAAATTCATACAAAGTGAGATACGATAAATGAAAAAAAAACCTAGGTATCATTATCATGATTCGTGTTATACACAAGACATCACCTTTCTACCGTAATAACCAATGTCTATTGTACAACAGATACGGGAGTATTATAAAAACCTTGTAAGTTATAATTACAGGTGTACAATTATTTCTAGTTCCATGAATTCTTTCAAGGACTCTCCTTATTATTGCGTATGATACATTCTTACATAATCAATATAAAGAACATTTTGTAAATTTTACGGAAAAATATCTATGTTTCCTAAGATAAAAATGGTTATTGTGAGACAACTATAGAAGATAGATATATGTCATCGCGGACTTTTATTTAGCTTATATAAAGAGCTACAATTATTTCATACATCATTTTAATGTAAGTCCTATAGTTTAGCCTACATAAGCCAGGAAAGTAACATTCAACGTTGTCATATTATGCATTATTAAGAATAACTCAAAAACTACCGGTCGGATCTTGACTAAAAAAATGGGACCAATCGACA
>JWHW01041596.1:713635-728908 GCA_000931545.1 Papilio glaucus
AAAATTACTTATTAAATTATCAAGGACAAACAAATTCCATATTATTTTTAGGTTTCCAAATGTGCGATCTACGTTCGGCGAACAATTTTAGTAGAACATACACAAAATCTGGTACTTTAAAGATTTAACTGTCTAATGATTCGTCATTCAAATTTCGTTGACGTATATCCGATGTGAAACAATGTCAATGATAAAATTGTAAACGTTTCACAAAGGGAATTCGGACTTACTCTTTGCAACGTTGCAAAACACACGTGTGAAATCCGCGTATTGCGACACGGAAGGTGACTAATGCTCAAAAATTTCAACCGAAATTCAAGTTTAATTCTCATAGATAGTATCATACAAAAATAATGTTTATTTAAAACAAAAGCTAAATTTAATTTAATTATTATCAAATTTTCAGGAATGTCTCACGTTTACGAAGAGATGGACCAAGCTTTTGCAGAAAAATGTGGCGATATGATGCTTTATTCCACACAGGTTGGATTTCTCAAAAATTTCGTCGAAGAAGTTGTCGGCCTAGCCAAAGAGGACAATTGGTTGGAAGCATTCGAAAATATCAAGAATGAGAAAAAAGTTGAGGCGGTAATGGGAAATGAAAAGGTACGTATTTAATCGTCTTCTTTTTCTCCCTACTCTTTTCTCACTTTTTATGTGGAGTCGGCACAGTACGACCGTAGTCCATAGATTTTGGCTACAGTCATTTACGGCGGGCCGCCTGCCTGCTCCCTCCTCGGGCATGTATATAAAATATTAGTAGATTATCGAAATAATTTACAAATATTTCTTTAAACCATTCTCAACTAAATTTAAACTTGGTCCGAAATGGTTCACAACCACGATAACAGTCTAATGTCGGATTCGAACCCGCGACCATTTTCTGCAGTCCGTACCCTTAAACATTAAGCTATTGTCACTTTTAAAAGGTTTAAACATTATTAGAAAATAGCGCAAGAACATACCAATATAAACCTGCTGGGTTACCTCTTACAATCAACATGTGGTGGAAGGATTCCTATAATTTGTGTATTGTCGCAATACCATACCATATACATGTTGACAAACAGCAACATGCACAACACGGCAATATGTTCCCAGCCTATATAAAGAAGCTGACTTTATTTGAAGGATACAAAGTAATTATGTAATATGGACAATTTAATATGTCATATGGACTTTGGTTAGTGACTAGAAATCTATTTTTATTTTTTTAGCTCAAACACAAATCTTTATTAATTTGCTGAACATGTCCATTCAAGGTTTGTCAAATTGTAAAGAATTTATTGAGTTACACGAAAAAAAAATGTGACTATATTTTTAAATCTTGTGATTTTTTTCTAGTTATTTACCAATGTTAAGCCAACATGCGGCACTTTGTTTATTTTATCATATAAACTGATCCGGAAAAAATGCGAATAAGCTAGACTCCATTATGATAATTGGCGATAAAACATCCTGTGTTGTAAATGGAAGGTTAAATTAAAGATAAACACTACATAACCTGGCCACAATAACCGAGGCAAAGTTAAACATTACCCTGCTCGTAATCCAGGTTAAAAAATGTACTTTTATTTATTATAGATAATGGCCGCTCTAAAGGAAATATTGTCAAGAATTCAACCTATCTATCGTGAAAAAGATGCAAAGATATCCCAGGAAAGACGCAAGGCTGCGACTGACGCGTTAAAGGAGGGAGACTTTGAAAAGAGCTTGGGCTTGGCAAGTCAGGCCGTGCTGAGATCACCAATGACAGGTAATGTTATAACAGAAATATTTAAATTATTTTATGATCAGAATAAAATAATTCCTATGATTAGGGAAATAATTTATACTACAATATAATATATATAACTGATTCCATAATTAATTGGTACAGAAAAGCTTTCAAAGCTCTTACTTTAAAATTTTGCAAAACTCAAAATAACAGATAATTTTAATATCCTATAATTATATAAATCATTTATTTATAGACGTCGAGGAAGCAGTAGACGGGGGCGTTTCTCTCGCCCTAGCTCTTTGGTTACGCTCCGAAGTACTCATGCGGCTTAATAGATATGAAGCAGCTCTTAAAGATTTAAAAATAGCATTAAAAGAGCGAATACCGGCTAGGATGCGGAGTCAATATTACTGGAGGCTAGGACATTGTTATAAAGGTATGTCTAAAATAACGCTCGATTTAAATAACTATCTTTGTTTGGGATAAACTTCGAAACTACTAAACCGATCACCATGAAATTTGTAATTTGCTCCATCTTAAACATATGGTTGTTTATCTAAATTATTATATAATATTTCTATTTCCAAATATATTTCACGAATATTTTTCCTCTAAAATTGTTGACATATCTTGGTTTTAAACATAAACTAATAATTATATAGCAGTACCATAAATATACTGTATATAAGATTCAATTTTCATTTTCAAGGTACGGGTGAAGCAACGAGGGCTAAAGTATCTTATGAAATAGCGAGTAGATTGATAGGAAATGATGAAAAGGCTAAAATTCAACTGGAGAGAGATATCGAAGCTCTTGATTATACCTTGATGCCGAAGCAATCTGCAATCCAGAAAGGTAAATCCATGTTGCACAATTTAAAAGTAAAGTTAAAAAAAAAAACATTAAATGGGCTTAATATTTGTGACATACTGGTTGGGCGAATTTGTGTGAAGTGAACGTCGTTTGTTTATTAAAAAGATATTTAATTGTTCTACAGGTGGCCAGCTGTCCGGTGGCTCCAACGAGTTCATGCCGTCGCTATCAAATTTACTAGAAATATCGGAGGACAATACAAAGGTAATTACTTAACTCGTGCTTCTTTAAGTTTAGTTACGTCAGAAGATCATTAAATTTTGCAAAACAAATACGTAAAAGACGAGATTTAACGATCCGATAATTACTTGCAAAATATTTTCCTTCTAGCGATACCAAGTTTTCCAGTCACTTCAGTTTTTTTTTAATTTCATTTTCTGCATTTTTTTTCTTGGCAAAAACAACATTCACTGTAACATTGACATGAATAGGAATTAAAATATAAGTAAATAATTCCCATCATCAGGGTTGGTGTCAGGCAGACGGCTTGAAGAGAAGAGAGGGACAGATAGATAAGTTATTTCACAAATATGTTATTGGTTTCAGGGTCGTTTTGCTATTGCTAATAAACCAGTAAAAACTGGGAGTACCCTACTAATAGACGAACCTTACGCCGCATGTCTTTATCACAAATATTATGGTACACATTGTCAACATTGTTTTAGAAGGTAAAAGTAATTCGTAATAATTTTATCATTAATTACAGTTTCTGTATTAGATGGCTTATACATTTTAACTATGTACTAACTAGCTATCACTCTATTTAAAATAATTAACTTCCTTTCATTGTAGGAGCTGCCCCTCTAATTAAATTACGTTACTTCTTTCTTAATTTGCTAAGGTTTTATGTTTTCCTATAGGTTGGAAGACTGCAAAGAAGTAGCTCCCGTGTGGTGTCCGAAATGTTCAGGAGTGGCTTTCTGTAGCGTTGAATGCAGAGACGTTGCTGTTTCCACGTATCATTCATACGAATGTCCGTTCTTAGGCTTATTTATAGGTAAGGTTGTATGAATGTTTTTTCAAAAGTATATGGCACGGTTGGAACGGCGTCGATATGTCAAAAGATTAAAAAGAGTAAGGGTGCTTATGCACCAGAAATGTGCTATGCTACGATGCTTTGGATTCGTTTAATATCCACTAATCATATTCACTGGTCCACATATCACAGCACTAATGAAAGTGGGTCCCATTTAGCAATATTTAACGGACCAGTTGGCGTGATTAGTAAGATTGCTTGACTAGCTTTTCAAGGTGCATTTTGAGGGTACGATTCCTACCCAAGACAGACATTTGTGTTCATGAACATAAGTTTGTCCTGAGTCTGGGTGTAATTATCTATCTAAGTATGTATTCACAAAAGTAAAGTAGTACATGCAGTATATCAGTTATCTGGTTCATATACCGCAAGCTCTACTCAGTTTGGGATCAGATGGCCTTTTGTGATTTATTATTATGCTCTAGTTAAAGTGCTGCCTACGTCTGCTTGGGTACAAATAAAAATATGTATATAAACGTATACATGCTTTGGATGGTTGTTGGATGTAGTAGGAACCACACCACACCGCCCCTTCCCAGCCTTTCCCAACTGTCGATGCTTCGCATAGCTACGCATTTTCCTCGTAAGCGCACCTTCGTAGTATATCTTCCTCGTTCCACTACATAGCTTAGCATTAGTGGAAGCTACCACATAGTTTCATAGCTTAGGTTTCAGGTCCTCGCAGCGCAGTACATCTCTGATAGAAAAGCTCCTTAAATTAAGGTTTTTTCTATTATTTATTTTATGCTCCCACGACTGGAGACAAAAGCAAGATTCCGATCGCTTGAATTTACACGTGATTCGATGCACAGACAACTAGTGTCCAAATCAACAGAGTGGGTTTTAATAAACATAATAAATATAATATCTTCATTTTTACTATTTCAAGGGTCAGGCATGTCAGTGCTCAGTCATATAGCATTGCGCATGGTAACACAAGTTGGTCTCAAAACAAGTCTTGACATTTGTTCTAAATATTTTCCCGATGAAGAAGTTGCGGAAAATGGTGTAAAAACAGTTTCCAGAAAATCCAAAACAAGGAATCGAAAAGAAAGGTTGACTCGATCAAGGATGGCGCTCGGTATAATTAATAGTGAAAATACTGAGGAGAAAAAAAGTTCAGAAGATAAACAAAATGAATTATTGAACCAAGCAGATAAAGTATACAGCCTTTGTACTCATTCGGGACAAAGAAATGGCGGCGACTATTTGAAAAGAATTGTAATAGCAATGTTTCTTACTGAATGTTTAAAAAAAAGTGGCTTCTTTGAGGATAACGAAAATGGACAGCTAGATTCGAGTAAGTTAAAATTGGATCATCATAAAAGGAGCTTGATTGGACGTCTAAGAAATACTGATTATCTGTTGTTGAATGAAATTTGCCTTGTCTTTATTTATTTCATTTTCCAGATGAATTATCCATCTGCAATCTCATAATTAACAATCTACAGCTCCTTCAGTTCAACGCGCATGAGATCTACGAAACAATTCGAGGTGAACACATGTTCACTGGCTCAAAACCTGTATATATAGCAGTCGGCATATATCCGACAGGTGCTTTATTTAATCACGAATGCAGTCCAGCGGTGGCGAGGTAGGTAATAACTGATCTAATACTTACTGTCCTCTGTAGCGTCATTTGATACAAATATCTATTGGCGAAATTTGCATCAATATGCACATATTATCACCAATCGTCATGCAAGCTACAAAATGATTCAATTCATCTCAAGTCTAGCATCGCAGAAGCGGAAATGCCCTGCGAAAATACCAATAAGCAACTGTGAAAGGACTCGATTGCAACAGACATTATTAGAAGGCAGCCAATTTCAAATTTACATTTACCGTCACTAGTTTAAATAAGCTTAAAGGATTCGAGATGTCATTGATCTAAGTATAGGTTCTAGGTTCAATAATATTTTATACTATACAACGTTATACATATACAAAATCACTACATCACACGTCGAATGGTTATAGCGTTATTACTAAAATAATAAAAAAAGAAGACATCTAGTATCTTTACTTTTCGACCGTTAATTATATAATAACTTTAATTCTTAGGTATGTATATTTTATTTTTAGTTTAGTAGTTAGTGCGCGAAAGAATAATAAACATTACTTTACGTATGAAGTGATCACATTTATAAAATTTGTAGGATGTTACATAATATTTACATATTTAAATAAAAAAATAGCATTATAAGGGACAAGTGTGACTTAAAAGTGGATGTTGTTCCTAGAATTGAGAAATGAATGAAAAGAGAATAACGAAAGAAATTTATGTAGCAAAAGTGAGTGGCAGTGTTGGTAGGGGACGCCCTAGGAGAACTTATATCGATCAAATAAGTGGCTTACTAAAAAAGGGCGATATAAGGAACACCCATAACCGACGAGCATGTATGTAGATGTATGAATGTAGAAGAAGCGAGAGAGGTGTGCCAGGATCGCGCTAAATGGAAATCATGATCTCTGCCTACCACTCTGGGTTACGGGCGTGAGCGCATATTTTTTTTTTCACAAAGTCGTTTCCACTATCTGTTCCTTTAGATTCAATGCAGTTTTCATTAATATACATAGTGATACAAGAGGAAGGTTAGTATATACAATACATGCATATTTTATAAGAGAATAATCACATACGCTGCAAACGATGATCTTTTGGGATTGATCAAAATAGTGTACTACGAGTTTATATGTCTTAAAATGAAGTAGAAAAAAGTCCGTAATGGCATCTTATTAAGATAGCTTACTATACCCATTCTAACTTCTGGAAAAATGATCACGTACAATGCGATAGTCGAAAATCCATTTAGACAGATTAATCCTTATCAAAGTAAATACCTAAACCATTTCATGTACATTATGATAATCCTTTACACCATATAATTTAAATGATTATGTTAGGAGCTATTGCGAAATAAAACGAATGCGCGCGAAAATAAAATCAAGTGCTGGTCTCACACCGATGTCCGGACTGTTCGTTTGTTGCGACCACCCCGCGCTCGCTGTTCTCAAGCTCTATTTTTCCGATAAAGGGATCGACTCGAGTATAATAACATAAATTAATTCTAAGGCGAAACGTAGTTTGCCGGGTCACCTAGTTTATTATATTTAATTAATAGCATAATGGAAAATGTATCCAACTTCTCGGACTACAGGTAAAGTGTACGAAAACTTTACCTGGAATTTATTTGTCGAATATCCAATGTTTGGTTACGTGTTCCTGGAATTAATTTGTTACGGAGTGATTACATTCACGAACTTAATTACTCAAGAAACTTAGGTCATTTGCAAATGTATACCAAAGATAAACAAACTTTCCGATATCCAGTCAAAATCTTTAAAATTTTAGACTCAAAGTTTTGCACTGCGACTTCCAAAGGAAAACTAAGACCAACGTCGAAGTAGAGCCAAAACTAAAATCAGTTTTGGTTTAGTTTTAGTAATAAAATAAACAACACTCATAATGTATACATCATCTTTCTTGCAGGTACTTCGATGGTTCCAAACTTATTCTACGAGCTATCCGACCCCTTGCAAGGGGAGATATGGTTTCTGAGAATTACGGACCAAATTTTTTGATACGCAACCTACAAGAGCGGCAGAAATCCCTCGCTTGCAGATACTGGTTCAAATGCGATTGTCCCGCTTGCAAGGAGGACTGGCCAATTCTTAAGCAGATGAAATTTAACGATCCAATCCTAAGGTGTATCCTATTATAATTATTAAAAAAAACTTACTATATAGCATTAACAAATAGTACTATTTATATAATGATTTTCCGTTGGATATAGCACTACTACAAAAAATGTATCACTTCAACCTGCTTACATTTAATTGAGAAATGATAGTGTGGCTCTCATTTCAACCGACACCGTTTTTATATTTTCATTACCGGTAACTCTTTACAACTTTCGGATTTCATTTAACAGAATTATATATGTTTCAGGTGTCCTAACATTTCGTGTTCCTGGAAATTTAAATCGAATCCAAAAACTGTACCGGAAAAATGTCCCAAATGTTCCGCACCTATAGATAAAGAATTAATAAAAATTTACTTAGAAACGGTTGAAAGGTGTCTAGCGGAATACGAGGTAAGAAATTAATATGTTAACTTGGTTTCATAATAAGAAAAGTTTTGTCAACCCTATACATAATGTACTATTGTACTCAGTTATTTTAGACTTATTTAAATGTACAAAATATATAACTCAATGATAGTTTAATTAAATTAGACCTTATTGTAAACACCAATGGGATAAAAATTCTCCAATATGATTTACTATATAAAATACATAGATGTTTAGATAGTTATAAAACGTGTAAAAATATATAAGTATGCCTGGGTAGACCAGGTTCGATAGGGTTGACGATTTTTAAGAAATAGGTTTATTAGAATAAAACTAAGTTACAGATTTTATCGCGTTTATTTTACGTTTTTTGGTTCCCTACGAGTACTTTAAGGCGCTGGTCACGTGGCGAACTGAGGTGTCAGACGTCCCAATGTCAAAAGTTGCTGGCGAAGTACCCACTTAATTTCAATTAATTATTTCTGCTCCGATCTATGCAGAATGACGTCACTGTATCTTGAGCTCTTGCAGCTGTACGCTTGGTTTGAGATTTAACTTCATTAATCACGGGATCCCAAGCCGCTGGTAGTACCCAGCCATCTTACCTATTGAAATTATGATTCTTTTGCCAGGAGTTGTGGTTTATTAAATCTTATTTAATGGCGGGGGGCGTTTAAACATGATCACAAACTGCATACTTTTGACAGACAAAAACTTAGAATTTAAAATGGGTACTGTTAAATGTACGGTTTGATGGTGTATAGAACATTTAAGTTATATCCTAAGCTACGACTGAAAAATGCCGTCTCGACCACAACCATATTTATCAATCCAAAAAAAATACAAAACGTTATCAAGCATTTTCACAAACCTTTCAGGAAACTTTTAATTTACCAAAAACCACGTAATAACGGTTACTCAACTTTTAAATAGGTATTTACTCCCTTTGACTGCAACTAGTAACTATTCAGCAACACTGCCCTAACCAGGTAAGCTTCGCACACTGAATAATTAACGAGAACTGCAGCTGTAATTAGTTTTCAGTAGAAACCAATCATGTCGCTTACTCGATAATTATTTCAAATTAAAACTTTATGTAATTACTTTTATGCTTCTATAAAAAATAATTATATTCATCATACTTTTAAATTTACTTATCATATTTTAATTGGTTACGAAATGTCGATCGTCGATTCTCAGTAAAGAAATTCTGCAGATTGACAATACTATTACGTAGGAATGTTTATTTTGGGTGTAATACACACACTTAAAATTAAAGATTAATTTATAATAACGACGAATAGCCAGGTTAAAAGAGATACGTCACCTTGAAGTCGACATTTTCTTGCACCAGGGACAATAAACACTATAATTTTGAGCCTTGTGAAGTAAAATGTTATAACCAGTTGTTTTACTTCTTAGATTTATAAAATACTAAGCGTCTAGGACTTGATAAAGGAATGAATTGCAAAATTAACGAAGATTTTCATACTAGGGGTAATTAATTGTGTAATTACCACAATGTACAGCGTTATATTTGAACTACAAATTGTTAAACCGATGAGACGCCCTAGATCACCTAGTAATAACATAGATGTGTATGTTAGGGTTTACATACATTAAATTAGAATCTAGTGATAACGAATGCTGTTGTCCATTAACGCTCCAATACGCCGCCGCATTGCAGGTAATGGCATAATTGCATTTGCTTTAGCGACAACATAATCCGTCTCACATCTGAATTTGTGCCTCTGAATCTGTTACTGGATAACGAGGTGGAAATAATCAAAATTTCAAACGCGAAACAAAGATCATGCATCAGTTAATGACTCGTACGCAGCTTCCCTCAAGATAGTAATTATACGAAACTTATTTTAAACATAGTAGTTTACAAAACGTGTATAGTAGTTATAGTTGCCTAAATTAAATAGAAGAAAAGTCCAACAAAACTTTATGAATGTTTATCATAAAGCCGTAAAATAATTGAAAATAATTTCGCCGGTTTATAATAAAGATTTGAATAGCTGGGTCAGGTTTTTTTGATTCGCTCTTGATCTATCGATCGCTCCTCAGTTCCATTAATGCGACTTGGCTTTGTTAATTTCTAAAGCGCACATTTTAATATATCTTACACAAGTATCTTTTGGTTGTGGTAGAGCCAGGAACATTTGTTGCACGTACGGGCCGGCTCGATGAAATACCACGACCTCACAGAAGACAGTCGTGAAGTACATGTACTACATACTTCTGCATTTCTGATGAGAGGTGCCGGTGTCAGGCCTCTACCAGTTCCCATCATTTCCTACAAAGGATAGTATGGTAAGGGGACGAGGATTGGACGGAGAAGGGAATGAATTGGAGAAGGAAATATCCTTTTTGGAATGGACAAGGTAGACCAAATATGCAACTCATTTTCTTGTTGCGGATGCTTATGGGTAGCACACACTGAAGGTTAACCGCATAAAAAACAAAAATATGGGTATGTGTATTTGTAGTAATTTACACTTGTAAAGTGTCAAAATACTAGGCTGATTTAAAAAACCTAATCTTTCACGGTTTCCTCTCCTGAAAATTATACAACAAAAAATTTTTCTACCATCTCAGTGTGTGTTGTAAAGGTGTTGTGTTTATACAAAGACACAATGTAGTCATTTATTGCATTTGTAATTTTTCAAGTCAATAAATTATTAACTTTAACTTATTACTCGTAGGAAGGCGCCAAGTTGATGGATGAAGAGCAACCCACAGAGGCTACGGATGTGATATGCAATGCCGTAGACATGTACTACAATGTCGGCTGCATGCCGCATCGCGAAACACTTCTAGCACAAGAATCGTTACGCGCCTGTTTCGCTACGGCGGGGAACGTTCATATCGTCAAAAACCCTCCAGAACAGGACGATAAGTAACTTACTATAATGTTGGTTTAATTATAAGTTTTATTTAAGAAATGTTACGTTATTTATATTTTTTTTGGGGTTAAATAAATAATAATGAATATTTAAAATGTCTTATTTTCCTGCGTAGACAGACCAGACAGTTTAAGAATAGGGGCCACCAAGCAATTTTCTTTATTTAACGAGGGGACCTTCGGTTCATATATTACTTAAGCTGTGACCAAAGACGACCGACGACAGTAAAATTAACGTGAAAATAAAATACAAATTTTAAGACATATGTATAGAAAAAAATTGTTACCTACTCTTTCTACTACAATTAAAAAGAACAAAATAAAGAATATTCAAATTTACTGTGTAAAATACAAATTTGATTAAAAAATATTAATGTAGCCAACAATTTAAAAACAGACGATGCAACTGATTTTCATATCATACCATACATTTGCAATTCCATAACTGCTCGTATTAAAAAAGACCATGTATTAAAACAATATCAAATATTGCTAGGGATTTTCAAAGAATTCCCTGCAGGCACACGCTTGAATATCCCCGTCGCCTTCGCCATCTCCATCAGTACTGGACACGGTGCGGCGTAGCGTCTGTACTTGGCCTTGCAACCCGAGAATTCTCAGCTGAGCCTGCTCAAAGTTTTCATTCAAACGCTTTATTTGGCACTGCATACGGCATTGTACCTGAAACAATAAAACAGGCAGTCCATTAGATAGGGAAACAAAATACAATTGGACGTGTTGCCGAAGCTTCTAGAACGCATCCATCAGTGAGTTTCTTTCACGGTAAATGATGGCAAACGAGCTAGCGGGTCACCTGATTTAAGTGACCGCTGCCTATAGGCATCAGCAACAAGCTAATGAGTTGCAGATGCGTTGCCTACTACCTTTTGTGGACAGAGGAGGGGATGAACAGGAAAAATAATATTTCCTTCTCCTATCCATACCCTCGCCCGTAGATCGACGAGGACTGGATTTGACCTCCGGCACTTCACTCATCGGACGAAACGTAAAATAGTTTTACTTCACGCTTGTCTTCTTCTTCCGGGCGAGCCAGCCCATGTTGTTGCGTGCTCTACGACTCTTGAAGTTTTTACACACTAAGATTTATATTCAGTGTAGATATACTTAAAAGCTGAAGCATCGTGAAAGGTAGATTGTGATTGATGTAATAATAAGCCTATAACTTTTTCTTACCTCTTCGCGCTCCTTCTCAGCATTCTTTACATGAGCTCTAGAAGCTGCAAGCTGTCGCTCCAGCTCGGCGACCGTAGTCTGCATACACCTGTTTATTATTAAAGAAATAATATAATACAACTTATAATTAATAATGATTTCTATTAATCATTAAAAGCTGTTAACAGAAAACTGAATAAAACACTTAATAGGCGATTATGTCAACAATGCAATCTTACTTTCGAACAGTCTCAGTGCGTTCATTGGCGCGCTGGAGGGCCCGCGCCGCCTCGTCGCGGTACCGGTCCAGTTCGCCGCCGAGCTGAGCGCACTCGTGCATCTTCTCGTGGAGACGTTTCTCGTTCGCTAACACAGCCTCCTCCATACGTATCACATTAGCCCTAAGACAAAACACCTTGTTTCACAGTCAACTATTGACAAATAAATAAGATTTTTAGTTGATTACTAAAAACACTATCTTCCATATCTGTCTCGGGATCAGACTGTCTGAATTAGAGTTCAGTTTGTATCAGTCAAATTGATTTTGACTCTCGGGGAGACAATATTTTAAAAATGTGACATCAACAATGAAAATATCAACATAAAACACTCAAGAGATTTATTTCCTATACAAACATTCGATGCTTTCATGTTAGAGAGTATTTGTAGTAGCACAAATTTAACGCCCTTCTTAAATGCGCTTAAACTATCTTCTGAAGTACTTACCGGTATACTACCTCTATATTTGGACGAGTAATTTTATATATAATATTATTAATACACAAAATTTGAGTTATTAAGACATATCGGAGTTTTATAACCATATGTGTTCGATATATTTATATTTGTATTATCCAACTTCTATATATGCTATCTAGATCCAGACCAAATAACTGACGAGAGTATAAATTTCTTAGACCAAATATTTCGATACGTGACTTAATGAACGGAACTTACTTGAGTCTTTCAATTTCACCCTTAAGTCCCATGTTAGTTTCTGTTAATTGGGAAATTCGCTGTTGCAGGAGTGCGATTTGTTTTTCATCGGTTCCCTTTTCAGGAGCTTTTTCCGGTGGTTTGATAGTGTTGTGCAAAAGTACATGCACCTGTGAACGCCAAATTGCTTATGTAAGTATGACACGTAAGCAACGCTTCAAGGTTATTGAAAATATAAATTAAATGTTTAACTACTGTTATGTAACGATAGGTGAAGACTTCAAGTAATCAACGACTATTAGATGCTTCATACATACTTCTCTAAAGGACACAAGTTCAAAACAACAAAGCTACGATCTGTCTTTACCAAAACTCATAATAATAAGTCGTCAAGGCGCGTAAAAGCAGAAAGAGTTACTTACGCCTTAATTAATACTATAGATTATAGAGAACCCTTTTTATTTTCATTTTGTCTTCTATTTCCAACAATGTCTACATTTACCCTTTTTATTTTAATGAATTCTAATGAAAATTCATTAAGATTTTAAAAGGTAACAAAAAAGACATAAAAACGAATAACATAGTAAAAATATTTTTTAAGGCACCTTTTCTCTGGCACAATTAAGTTCTCTAGCCAATTGCTCCGCGTTGTGCTCTGCGATGGCCTGCGATTGCTGCGCGTCTTTCAATTTCATCTGAGTTGCTTTCAACAAGTCTGGGATTGGAGTTAATTCTTGAAGTTTTTCTTGGAATTTTAACTGTTATTAAAAACAAAGATAACTTAGAAACAGAATATACATGTTATCTGTGCCTGTGGTTAAAACAATAATTGACTTTTACTAGTTAGTTTTTGTTGCATATAATTTTAACTGTCAACAAATTACAAAACTGGACTACTTAATCCCAAAACCATATCCCTAGCTAATTCACAATCATGCCTGAGTGTGATTTTTTTTAATGTGGTCGAGATATTTTTTCTCTTTAGAGGGAGGTTAATTAAACAGTTCATCTCAAATTAGTATAAAGACTGATGAATATTAAGAAAAAGAGTCGCAGGTTACAATTGGAGTCGATAGAAAAGTAATAAGGGCAGTAGCCACCATCATCGCAGATGAAACGCAGAAGAAAAGAGATCCTAGGAACTCGTTGCGTTGTATGTTCTAATTGATACAATTTATGATCAGTCAAGTGAAATATAATACTAGATTGTATAATAAATAATAACTATTTTTTTATTATTAAACGTTATAATAATACCTGTTATCTGATGTGCCTATACAAATTGACGACGGACAACTTTAAACTGTAAACACCCTAATTGGTAGATGTCTTGTGGAGTAAGCTACTGGTCAGGTCAGTCGAACATCGTGAAATTCGCACATGAAGTTACTTGTTTGTTAATTAACTAACCGGCGATTAGCTTACGCGACACTTTACTTTAAAGTGAAAGAGGCCCTAATGTAGCTATCAAACAGTTTAAAACTATACAAAAAACTTACCTTGACTTTTTGTATCTCAAGGTTGATTTGTTCACTGATCCTGGTGTTGTCCATATCCATCATATCCATTTGTCTTTTCTGCTCCTCCACTAATTGTTGAGTTTGCAGATACTGAAAACAATATAATCCATTTTTAAACGGTTTAATTTAACAATTAAACTCACTAGCCGTTTGGGCCGAGTATTGCTCGGTATTTTTATTACCGTCTTTTACCGAAAACAAGGATAAAGGACATTTTCTGAAATTGAGCTAGATCGATTTATCGCCCCCGAAACCTCCTGCATACTAAATTTCATGAAAATCATTAGAGCCGTTTCCGAGGTTCAGATTAAATAAATATATACACAAAAATTGCTCATTGAAGGATATTACATTAATTTTTCATTTAATTATTACTAACTTTAACTCGGTAGTCTTGTAGCTGATCATTCTGTTCTTTCATCAATACCCTCAACTCGTCAATTTCCTCCCTGGCTTCCCTGTAGCATTGTTTCAGCATTCTCACGCTAACTTCCTGCTCAAACGCCTCCTCCTTTGTACCTAACAACATGTTCGTGTGCGTTGTCAGACCTTCAAACTTCATTTCCAGCTCTCGCAATTTGTTCTGAACTTCACGATGTTGACAACGCTCTTTTTCTAACTCTTCTTTTTTCTTAAGTAGTTCCGCTCGCAGCATCGCACACTAAAAGTTAAAATAAATATTCAAAATTTGGGTAAGCAAGTATCAAACCTATTCTTAGTTAATCTACATCTTTTTAAGTATGTGTAAAAACTAAGATGTAGAACCTCGGCAACTTTAGTCTTAAAGCTTTCTTGCATCTGTGTCAATTGAATGGTTAGTCTCTGTACTTCTTTTTCAGCCGGCGTCTATAACAATACAGTAAAATTAATAATTACATCAAGGTATTAGTAACTTGATAAGTTATTATAAATATAGATATATTCACTTACCGGAGGAGCATTAGGGTTACATGGTGCAGGACACGGAGGACAAACACCGCACTAAAATCAACATCAACATCAAGTTATTTAAACTAAATCATAACTAGAT
>JWHW01041672.1:31835-53223 GCA_000931545.1 Papilio glaucus
ATTGTAGCTCTTTACATAAGCTAAATAAAAGTCCGCGATGACATATATCTATCTTCTATGGTTGTCTCACAATAACCATTATTTTCTTAGGAAAATCTTTACATTTAGAACTATGTATTGTAATCCTTGAATTTAATTGGAATCAATTCCCATGTAAAGTTAGCGTCAGGTAGGCCGTAAAAACTGTAGCCGAAACCTATAAAGTATGGCCTAAGGACAGGGAGATGATGATGATTGGGAGCATCGTCTTTGGTCCTGAAGTAGTTAATATATAATTATGTTTTGGTTTAAATAAATTAATTGAATTAATTTAGTATAACGAAAGAGGGATGATACAATGATCGTTAAATAAAAAAAATATTTGTGTCAATAAATCGATTTCCGACAAATTATCCCAGCAGCTGAAGTAGTGTAGATGTTCCATAAAAAATGCAGGGATCAGGCGATAGCAATAAATGAGTGAAATTATTCAAAAGAGGACGAGAATATTTTATACTGTTTTAATTTTCGCTACAAGCATTTGTGCTTGACATCACTTCATAAACTTAAAAGTCAAACGTAATAAAAAATAATGCAAGAAAAATTTAAACTTAGCACGCGAAAGTTATATTGTCAAAAGCGAAACCTGAATCTGTTCGTACTTCAAACGTTGCAAAAACATATTCAAGTATTCAGTTTTTAAATTTATCTATTTTTTAAATATATCTTTTTACTTTTACAATTTATTCTTAATTTATGTTAATATTATTTGTAAATTTTATATTATATTATTCTAAAATATCAAAACATAACATGTTGTTGAAGTTGTGTGATTAATAAAGATTATTATTATTATTATTATAACTTTATGTTGCCAATCTGAAAGGTCGTGTCTCCTAGACGACTAGATTGGTGACATACCAAAAGACGACATCGAAAGTACCCCTAAATAACGAAGCAAGTGAGTGAACGAGAGAACGAGCCAAATGGAAATTCGCAAATTCTGCCTACCGCTCTAGATAACAAGCGTGAAGAAAGTAAAAAGGGTAGGACTCGTTTAAGTATTGACTGACAAGTTAGGTTCACTAAAAATTGAGATAGATTAAGCTGCTAAAAATCAAAAATGTTACCGAGTCGCCCGAGAGAGATTCGCTTTGCTACGAAAGAGACTACAGCAGAAGCAAATCAGCGGACCTCGCTAAGACGTGCCTCGGGGTTCATCGAGTGAGTGAAGCGGATGCGTCGTTAAAGCGTTTAAGCATAACAATCAAACTCACATTTGTACTTATAATATTAGTTAATAATAAACATCTCATACAGGCTGTGAACACGAGGCGAGCTTTTAATCAATCTCGTTCACAACAATTACAAGTTGGCGGTCGTCCAAGTAACAAATAGTGCATGAGCTTTAAGCTATTATCAAAGAGTAATTCGGTTTTTATGTACAATGTACACATTTTATATACACGTGTACTAAATGTGATACACAAGAAAAGAGACCTGCCTTATGGGCACCCGGTAGGAACGGATTTACTTATATTGAGTATATCTATTGAACTTCGTTACACGACGACGACTTCCTGTGTCAGTTATTCCAATTTATTTTGTTGTTTTCTATTTTTATATGACTTCCTTGTCGGGATAATTTTATTTTATTTATATATTATTAATGAGCAGTGGTGGCTCAGTGGCTTAGGCCCCGACTTACGTACTGTAGGTCGGGGGTCGAACTCAGGCAGGCGCTTTACTTTGTGTAGGTTAACATTTCAATTATACATTTTACATATATGTACGAGTAACTCTTACGGTTTGCTGACACCGGAAATAGCTCACATGTGGCGGAATGTTTTTCTCCATAAATATACGATAAGTACCAACACTTATCGTTATATTTTGGACAATTAACACAATATCTTTATAAATTATAGCCTATGTGTTATTCTGATATATAAGCTATATTATTGTAAAGTTTCATTAAAATCCATTCAGTGGTTTTTGCGTGAAAGAGTAACAAACATCCATACTTACAAACTTTCGCATTTATAATATTAGTAGGATATTTTAAATGATCAATTCATAGTCAATAATAATTCGATGCTGTGCTTTCTCTATTCTTATTTACTTCTAAGTAAAATATATTACTTTAAGAAATGATTTTTACTTGGTTTTAAATGAAAAGTAAATAAGATAATATTAAACAATACGATATGACATGGTAATGGTAATAAAGCTTACGGTGATTGCGAATCAAGTTAGTAAAATCTGCGGCTGACGGTAACAGCCGGCCATAAAATTTCATTACGACCGAATCGCGTAGCCCTTGTCGTAAACATTTAGGGATGCTATATGTTAAGTATTAACCATACTATAAAAATCCCGTAGGTATTCGTAATAGAAGAGGAACTGCCTAAAAAAAATAAAAAACAAAGTTCAAATCTAAATATATAATCAACAAACATAAACCCTTGCACATTAACAATAAAATTTAAAATTGAATACAGGAAAATAAATGAAAAAAGTTGACACTGCTTCAATTTCAAATAATGACGCTGGCGCATGATGTTCACGCGAACCTATAAGATATTCCCTGAGAAATATAATCTAACATAACTAAAGAAATGTCCAATTCAATAACAGGAAAAATGTGATACACACAGGGAGAGAAAGAGGGAGAGTAGTAGTAGAAAAGAAAAATAGCGTAACAATGCTAAGATAATCTAATCATAAATAGCTTTCTCCTTTTTTTCATTACGTCTCATTACTCGGTTACATTGACTCCATCCACGTTTCGGGTCCTAACAAGGTAATTGGAGATAACGATTCATAACTTTTAACGACTTTTTGGTACGCATTATAAAGAATAACTCAAAAACGATTTTAAAAAATGGGACCACATGACAAGCACTACCTGTCGAGCAGAGCTACGAATTAACAACAAAAAAAACTCCACGCGGCCGTAACGCTTTTTCGTGACGGAAAAATCCTAAGTCTATATAGAAGTTAACTTATTGCTTCAAATGTCATTTGTAATGCTCTCCAAAGTAATAACGGAGTCTCTAGGCCAAGTAATTTGGGCTGTGCGTTGATATATTCGTCATTTTCTTCTCTTATTTGTATATACGTATGAGATCATATAGGTCAGTAAGAAGAATAACGGCGGTCATATCGTATACAGAATCAGTTGTCTGTTTTATCTCATCCTCTCTTTTTAACACGCTTTTATGGGTTAGGTCTGCATGTTTTTATTTATGTAATGGAATCTTTTGTCATAATTTTCACTTGCATACACCGATTGACTTGAAAATTTACACTCGTATCAAGAATCGTCGACAGTACATTTTTTTATGAGGATAAAAATTAATTTCATTTTAAGATTAAGAATAACGCCATCTAGGTTAATTTAAATAACGATATGTACTTTTTGTAACGGGGACGTAGAGTTTTTTTAAGTATTTAAAACTTAGTGATTGCTGTTTGCTTCCTTTCTTTCTTCTGATTATCGTTAATATCCAGTGATATGTTAACTGGCTTGACTCCTTTATCATAAAAAGAATCTTTAGCGTGTGACTTCTCAATTTACTACTGTCTGTCTGTATAAATTACGTCTTACATCAGCATCAGTAAGATAAAATCAGTAATATTTTGCAGCGACCGATTCCAGTTTGCGTCGCGGAGTCGCGCAGTCGGGATGCGGCTGTCAATTAGTGAGGTCGGCAGCGTAAACAAAAGCCGAACATTGATTTATCGACTCGAATATATACATTTACTGTTACTGTTGTTTTATTATTACTAATCACACAAAGTTATTAGTAGTTATTTCTTTAAATATCTAGGCAATAAGTACAAAAAGATGCTAATACATATGTATGATAAGCTAATTCTTTTTGTCGCATAAGTAAAAGAACTAATTTGTAAGTCCACGTTGCAGATTTAGGGGAATGTTCAAAATTCAGGCGTGTAGTCTGTACATAGGCTAGACACGTGAGTAAATGGAAGTGCATGAAAAGGGTTGCCTGCTAAGGAGTTCGTCTATTACTATGTATTCTATGAGACCATAGTAATTTCCCGGTCGAATAGACTTATTAACGCACGAGCTATTTGCCCTTACCTGATTTTAACTTCATTATAATTGTTTTTAAGTAATAAAGAGTACAAACCTTTTCTCAATCAAAACTATATCCATAATAATCGTCAACACGCAGATTTCCCGTTACGTTAAGCTCCTATTGTTATTTCATGTTTTACTCCCACTACTACTAGGTGGCGTTTTTCTTAAATTTAAAATATTTTTTCTTATCTTTATAGGTATTGTCATCGGTCCTTTATATGACTACAAACATTCATGAAAATTACATCTTAATACATATCTAGATATACATATCATCAAGCTATTATAAGCATGTTAGAAATCGCTTTAAAAGAAATTCTCTTCTGAAATAAAACCTTATAACGTTATATTAAACGTGAGAAGTGGCGGCGGTATCGCTTTAAAACGAATACATTACGTAATGTGCTTCAGCAGCCGACACAAGTGCCTTAAGCGAGCAGCGCGGTAATGCGAACACTGATTATATTTCACTTAAACGACTATTTAATGAAAGCTACGATCACTGCATGTACATTGTGCTAAAAAGGTTCAAATACTTCGCTACGCTACGCCCTAAATACTACTACGCTACACCCGAATGTAATAAATTCCGGGTAACTTGCTCATATGGCTTGATAATGTAACCAGATAAAGTACAACTGGGGTACACAAATAAAACAATCGGTATTTGTCTGTCAGTTTCCAAATTCATTCTTTTATCAAGTCATTGCCACTTAGTACTCGGAGTTTCCCTGCGAGACCGTTTTACAAATGATGTGATCCACAGGAGAACCAAAGTAACTGACAATGCGCGAAGAGTTGCGAAACTTTAATGGCAATAGGCCAGACACATTGTTCGGAGAAGGGATGGTCGATGGGACTGCAAGTGCTGGAATGGCAGCCACGTACAGGTCGAAGCAGCGTAGGTAGGCCTTCCACAAAATGAACCGATGATCTGGTCAAGGTTGCAGGAGTCCAGTGGTTGACACAGCAGGAAACCGATCTTTGTGGCGATCAATGGGGCAGGCCAGCAGCAGTGGACGACGTTTGGCTGAAGAGAGGGAGAAAGAGATATAGAGATATAACAACATGGGTCAATGTAGTATATTATACTATACTATATTAAATATTTAATTTAAATTTCGTAATGGTTTTGTCATTACTAAATTCAAATCAAATATATTCTACTTAATTGTCAGTGTTCGTAATGCAAACAAATGTCGACTCTAAGGTGACGAACCTTTTTTAACCCCAACTGTACTTATAAGGACACGTAAAGGACAAGGAAGGATCGTGGCGCCATAAATCGAGTTAAATTATAAACTCATGGGTGTAAGCTATCGCAGAAAAGAAAATGATATCGTGTACTTGTTTGTTAATTTTGAAGCACCCTTAACGAAAGCAATTGTGATTCTGTTAGTTAAGTTTTTTCCAATGAGCTCATGCGTAACACTATATCATTCTATCGCTTAGTGATTCCTGTATACTTTGCTCTCTTTTCCTTCAGCTACGTTGTATCTTTCATCTCTCTCTTGTAACAAAATGTGCTTAACGCGTTCACTAAGTAACAATTTCACCCTTGATTCTTGTTAAAATATGCCCAAAAAGTTTCAGATTTAAACTAAACATGTTCTTTTTTTTGTTTATTTATATTTATATATACAAGCTACTTACCCTTGTATGTATTTGTAGTTCATAATTAACACGCATCAAAACTAATATACAACGTTCGAGGTTCCCACACAAATACAAACATAATAATGAGAATATTAATTTAAGATATCCTAAAGCTAAATATTCCTTTGACGCTCTGTGACGTCGCTTTGACATTTATAATTGTCTTTTGAGAAGCTTAGGGAATGATGAGCAATTTAAAAATATTCACCAGATATTAAGTGAACCAAAATAGTTGTATAAAACGTTGCTAGCTTTTGTAAAGCTGTCTCTTTTTGATGATTATTTTCAGTTTAATGGTGTACTTCCACTACATGGGTTTTATGTTCTTATATGCGCTATACACCCTTAACATATAGGTATATTTATTGGCCGCCAGCTTTGAAAACTCTGCCTAACACGGCAAGAGTAAGAAGAACTAGAATAATATTCACATAAACTATCATATCATAACATGCTACTATTGAGAGTATTTCTGGTAGAAATATTTGTAGTATATTTTGCTTGTGTTATATTTTATTACATAAACGTATCGTCCGATCTATTTCGCTGCCAAAAGGATCAGCGATGTAAATGACTCTGTCAATGTTGAGTTATACTATGTGTACTGCGCACAGACTAATACAAACAGAGAGTATAAACAGAGCATATGTTGTTTGCTTTGTTTACTTGTCATTTAACGAATGGCGTAACTAGACTTTGCTTTTTGAACCATAACCAATATTTAATGTCAAAGCAAATATTGGCGCAAAAAGTCGGCAATACAATTATTTAATGCTTTTTGTACGCAATATATACAACATAAATATGCACCAAATAAGTTCAAACCTCGTCGTCTCTATTCGTTTTTTCATTATAGTATTTTTGTTACAAAAAGTTTCAACTATTTCATCGAAAGAAACGATCCAGAAGTAGGTATTAAAGGCCTGTAAATGGTAATGGAAGGCCAGCGAGAGCGTAGAATGTGACCCAGAACGGGTAAATATGACCAACAAGTGCGTAGAAACTGACCCAGGTATGGAAGCGAAAAGCTCACGATCAGGAGTCAGAATATCTCATATTGACCACGTCACAAAAATCCCCCACTTTGAAAATGCCTGACATTTTGAAGACCACGCTCCCCCCTCCCCCCTCCCGGAAAGGGTCACGTAATATGTATATGTTCCCTAACAATGAACACCTGAATATACGTCTAAACTTTAAAAAATCACGCGGTTGTTACGTCAAAAGAACTAATATTTATCACGGTCAGTGTAGCTGAAATAGTATCGGTCAAATGTATCGTACGTCCTCCAAGTCACGTCTACAGATTGAGGGAACCACGTATTTTAGGAAATTGTAGCCGTCCTTATTATTGTGTCTGGCGTCTGTCCAAACACGTGAGGGATAACGAAAAGCTAGAGGTATGTACTAAAATAGGACAAAATTATGTAAATAATAATTGATGGAAAATAAGGACGGCTGACATTCGTTTCATACTAATATGAACGATGGTTTAATATACTTTGGAAAATCCAGAAGTGCACGCCTCATAACACTCATTCATCACAGAAAACGAAATAAGCCTGGCCTTGGGCCGCGTTCATTGCATTTAAAAAAAGTATTTAAAAAAAAAGTAACCCGGTGTAATTCTAGAACTATTGAAAAGAAATGGTCCCAATACGGTAAGTTTTTTGGGCGTAATCGTTACACATACACCAGACATCCGGACATCGAAAAGATTTTTTTAATAAGATTCTTTTCAGTAGTATAATAAAATATATGAATTGAATAAGCATCGAGTTTGATATTTAGAGCATTTATCTGTATAATTAAACATTTGGATTGTTGGAAAACACAAAAGATTAAAAATAATGGCAACTTTAGTTTGAAAAATTGCGTAACTTTGACATGGTGGGAATAATGCTCCTCAGCGCTTCCCACTGGCGTGCAATACGACATAAGAAACATACTCCCATGTTATTTGATCAAGACCTAGATAATAAGTACACTCACATAATATGATCACAAGTGTGTTGCCCAGGTACATCTGCAGCCCAGTGTTAGCCCCTGTACACAACACCCTCTTTAAGCCAAACTTTTCACCTATAAAGCTATTTTACTTGTGTAGTTTCATTACAAAGTAAAATATAAGAGTATATACGGAAGAAGTCAGTGTTTTTTTTATTTCTTTTATCAATATTTGTAATAATAAAACACCTGCAGTTTTCCGCTTGGGGCTGTACGTTTCGATCGTAATGAAATTTTATTGTCCAGATGTTACCTCTGCCCGCACAATTTATTACCTTGTTTCGCAATTTCTGTTACCTTTATCAACCTTTTACTCGTCGCCTGCTATTTAATCGTGAGATTTTTACGTTATAAAAATTATTTTATGATAAGGAAAATGAAAGTAGTTTTAAAAAACTTCTATGGAAGTATGAAAGGTTTGATAAGACTAAACCTTACTAATAGTAGACTAGTAGCTTATATACCTAAACCTTTACCTTGCTCATAGTATTGCATTTCTTCGTCTGTGTGGTTTATTATAACTGTGTATTTTATTCACAAACCATTATCATCTGCCCTTTTCTCACGTTATGAGTGGTCGGTATAATAAAACCGTAGTATATCCTGTATAGATTTTGGCTACAGTTTATACGGCCGACCGACTGCCTGACGCCAATAAACCTCCTCGTGAATAATTAGTTGTTCTTAATCATTATATTACCAGTGTGATCAATGACAATTCCGTTGCCGATATACAGAAATGACTTGGGGACCGGCGCATTCTTTCTTGTCAGGTTCGCGATCAGTGTACTACATGGCATGCATCTCTTCTTTATCTACACATAAACCGGACAAGAAAACACGCATCTCTAAATAGGTGGTGGTTATATCATGATTCATTTAAATATTTACATATGTGTACTTAATGAATCTTCTAGAATTTCCTTTCTATCTCCTGTTCTTCTAGCCCACAATGGACGTGTTACTTTTGTGTCTTCTCATCGTTTCACCCGCCTTCTTTAATGTCTGTCCTCCTGTCTGTGTGTAGATTATTTTTCAGACTCTTCGTTTCTAACGCCATCGTTCGGAAACAAACAGTAATTTTATATCTATTTTCGTTTAATACTTGCATTGTTTATCTCTAGGTATGTTTTTATTGTGAAGATCGAGAAAGAAAGGAGTTTGTATTGAATATGTTCTTTGTGACGTCACTTTATCTTTGTGTCTTATTCCTAGGATAGTTCTATCAATGATCATTTGACAAACATTTTGATTTATCAAGTTGTTTTTTGTTACCACCTACGATTGAATCGAAAAAAATATTTTCTTTTTTTTTTAATTTAACTAGTTTTGGGTATCAGTAGTTTTAGGGTGATTTATGGACAGAATAAATTTTTATGATTGTATTTAGATAAAATTAAGCTAGTTAATAATTTTTTTATTTGGCTTTAAGATTGTTCATGATTCAACATGCATGCCTTGGCATGTTATGATAATTAATAGTATATTACAATTATATTTAATTGTGTCTGAAATATTTACGAGCTCATTCTGTAACATTCACGTGATATATTCGACAGGATTAAATAACAAGGTATTTACGCGAGTACGCCAGTGGCGTTATTTAACTCACGCTCGTATTTCAGAGGATTTAGGTTGATTACCTTTTTATTTTTATTCATAATTAATGAATTGCCGCTCGACCACAATCCCACATTAAGTGGGAATGCGGTAAAAGATGATAACTTCTAGTTTAGCACCTATTCGTACTGACTGACTTTAAAAAATCAGTAAACTGGCTGAGTAAGGCTTTGACCTAATTTTGTTTTTACGGTTTAACTCTGTTAGCCTAAGATTTAGCTTTAGAACATCTATCAGTCGAAGACGAATTTATCAATTGTTAGAGAAATAAATCTTTTTCATTTCTATAATTAAAACTTCACCTGGAGTTTTCTTGGAGTTTGAAAAGGAATTGTAGAATCAATGCGCTCTTCCGATTGCACGATCCACGCTACGTGGAAAGCTTTATAGCTTCCGTGATTTATATGTTGACGGAACGGAAGCGAAGCATTTGTTTCGTTTATTCAGAAATTTCTTAAAATAAATCAATAAGCGAACGAAGGAATATATTGTACATAATAATAATAGAGTTCGCTGCATCTGTATGAATACAAACTCATGAACTGGTCCATTCGGTTTTACCAATAAACCGAGTGATTCACAAGGAAGGGTTAAGTATATAATTAAAATGGCTTAAATATATAATATTTAACAATTATTGTTGTTAAAGATGTGAAACGTAAAATAACAAGAGAAGGAAATTTTAATGTATAGTGGTACCGTGTGAAGCCAAAGCGGATGGCCAGTGTATTATATATGTGTTCTGACATTACGCCACATTATTAAGACGGAATTAAAAGACATTGCGCTGTCTGAAGTATTGCTGGAATTCTTTCATTAAACTCAAAGCTTCGTTTTATAACTCACGAGTCGTTTGTGCGTCACGAAGACATATGATATTTTTTTCCAACTTTCCTTTTTATATCTGTGTTTAGCGCATATATGATAGAGTCATCAAAACTCTAGAGATATTGTGTTGTCACTCGCAGTACAAATACAAACTACTTTATTAAGAACTATTCATTTATTAAGAAGTATCAATATTTAGTGTAATTGTAAATTTATGTATCAAGATAGACCTAGCAAATACCAGGATCTCACAAAAGACCAAGTTATAATGAAACTTTATCACTGTCAAGCTAAAGCTTTAGGTTTATCTTTTAAATAATAATATTTAAATAAGTAGTATAATAGCTGGACGCCAAACAAAATTCAAGATGATAAGTCAACTGTTTAATTCTACAGAGAAAACTAGTACCCTGCGAGTTTTCCTACAGCTAATTAACTCGGAAAACCTAATAAAAATAACGATTATTATGCTTATTAGAATTCATACTACATCTCAACAGTGCGTTTTAAAATACTTAAAGCGCCATCTAGTTTGTTTGGTTGTAGTCGTAGAGGCGTAGATTTTTTAATTATCGTTTAACTTAAAATCCCTATTTAAATCAAACGATGATGAAAATATATGTTTCGTCAACAAAACCAATTCCTAAAGGTCCATCGAAGTAATTAAAACAACATGTCGACGAAAAAACAACTACAACTTTTTCCATGTGTGCATTCCAGAACAATAGTTAGTTTTCAGGAACACACCCGGAAGTGTAGCGCCGGAGTGCGAAAAAAATACACACAATACGTGGCGGGATTTCATTGCTTGTTTACACTCAGTTAAACTTAACCGGGGGAAAAAGTGCCGCGCGTTGCAAAAGCTTTTTGCAAATAATTCAGTTATATTTAGGGTTTTTCTTTATTCGATTGAGAGGAGTGTTTGTTTTACTTTCGCCTGACTGACCCAGGAGAAAGTTAATGTTGTTCGCATATACGTATATATGTATATATGCAATCACAATCACAACTATAATAGATAAGCACAGAATTGTAGTACCCATAACCAAAGAGTGTGTGTTCCTTAAAAAGTGGATGGACAAATTTTCATGAAATTTTCAAGAATTGTTCTGATTAGCCTAGCGGTTTCGGTAGCAATCGAATCAAACAAAGTCGGGGCGTGTCACTAGTGTTCGTTACGATATTAGGCGACAGCACAAAAACACCGTAATGAACTAAAAATCTTTAATTATAGGTTTTACAATGTCGTATATAATTGCATACTTCGTTTTGCCACGCTAGCTAATGCTAATAAACTAAATGGCTGGCCCTTTTTACCCGCGCGTCTCGCCTCCCCCGCTCTCGTCCTACACGTTATTTACAACTAGTTTTCATCATAGTTGGTAAGACAGAGCTACCAAAATCCGCACAAAACCACTTCAAAACTTAACATCGTACATCGGTGACGGATTTACCAATAGCTTTGTTAATTGATAGATTAACAGATTACCTTTACAGCAACAATTAATTAATTAATAATTTTAGGTAAAGGTTTTTGTTAGGTAACAATAATACCTTATACCTTTACAATAAAAGTACTTAAAACTTGTTTACCGAATTTCTTTTTAAATCGTAAAAGCATATTTGTCAGCTAGTAACATGGTAAGTCGCATTTACTGATTTTTTGTTACTTTTCCTGCTCGCGAGCAACGAGCCACGTAATTGTCTCACTAAAACCAACAAGTAAATTCACGAAATGTATACCTCGGTCTTTGAAATATTTAACACTAATTTCAAGATAAATAAATCATGTTCTGCACTATAAACCACGATTCATTTATTTAACCATATTAAAATACAAAATTAATTTCCCTGGAGGAATAAATTTTAATAGAGTTAAAATAATAATATTAAAAACTAAAAACAAGCTAAGTTCTATTAGATGGCGTTATTCTCAAACTTAAAAAATTCGCAATCCCTGAAGAGTGTGGTTTCTAATAATGGGACAAAGTATTTAAATTATTACATTGTCATATGTTCTTGATAAGTTTGCAACGTTTCAAAACAATCCGACGTTTTGGAGGGGTTCAAAATCACTTTCAAAAATTCCGTTACATACACTCCAAGCTTATAGAAGCGCGTTAATAACTCATTTTATTCGCTTCAAGTCGCGCCAACTAATAATATCTACGCCTATACATACGGTTGTTTCTGAAGATTAACTTTTATATAGTAAAAACAATCCTTTATAACTTTTGAAGTCAGGACAAATAATAATGTCTTCAACACTGCTCAAAAAATAGTAAAGATCACAGATCAGCTTCCAATGGTTGTCTAAAATCCTTTTTATGGTTAAAAGAGTGAAATGAAAAAGAGACTCACTTGAATCATTAATAAGAGAAGAGGGAGGGCTGGGAAGGGAAAGGAAAGGAAAATAAATATGGGTACAGGCCCGTAATCCTGATGACAGGCAGAGATTACGGATTTTTATTTGGCGCGATCCTAGCACACCTCTCTCGCTTCCTCTACATCCATACAATATGCTGGTCTGTTACTTCTTATATCGCCTTTTTTATTAAGTAATTAATCTGAACTATATAAATTCTAATGGGAACGAAACGCTGCAACTCACGTTTGCAACATAAATTTGTCTTGTTACTCTCTCTTAATTCATACTTTTAACATGCCCGAACCACCGATGCATACTTTTCTCAATTGTCATCATAGCAAATAAGTATAATAGTAATAAATACATCTTTTTTACGCGTATATTCTTTGAAAGCGTGGTTCTTCCCCGGTCGAGTCGGCCCATTTCTACAACAGTTATTTCTGTTGTTGTTAAAACCTGTGCAATCAATAACAGTTAATTTAAAAAACAATAAACCCGTCCCACTGTACCCATATGACACTCCCGGGAAGATTACGAATCGAACGATACCTCAATCTGCAAAATCGGATAAACCATGTAAGTTACAATAGGGGTAGGCAGAGATTAGGGATTTCCATTTGCTGCGATCGTGGCACACCTCTCTCGCTTCTTCTCCATCCCATCTACGCATTCATGCTCATCGGTTACGGGTACTCCTTATATCGTCCTTCATGTCACTAATCTGATCGATATAAGTTAGAACTACATAAAACAATACAAAACAAAAACATATAATTTTGTTTGTCCTTTGTAGTGAAAGAAACAAATGATATCCGTACTCGTGCACTACAAGTTTATTTTCTTACTTTCGCCAATTGGCCGGGAACTGAAGTACACTTTTCCCGACTTGGGAGTTTATTGATCTAAGTTTCCTTATTATGTGAAGGATAAAAGTTAAAAAGAAGTCGAGTGGAAAGGGGATTATTATTCTTGGAAATGTGAACATTTTGAATATATATTTTTTTATAATAGTAGAAGGTGGGTAACGAATTAGCGGTTCATCCGATATCAAGTGACTAGCTACCCATAGGCATCTGCAACTAACACAACCAACTAATCAGTTGTAGATGCGTTGCCTAACTTTAATAGATAGGAGAGGAGATAAACAGAAAAACCGGCCAAGTGTGCACCAGACTCGCGCACGACGGGTCCCGTATCCTTATCTATAAAAGTGGCAAAAAAACTCAAGTTTATTGTACGGTAGCCCCCTTAAATATTTATTTTAATTTGTTTTTAGTATTTATGTTATAGCCGCTATAACTGTGAAAATGTCAACTGTCTAACTATCACGGTTCATGAGATACAGCCTGGTGACAGACTAGACAGACGGACGGACGGACGGCCGTCTTACCCTTTGGGTACGGAACCCTAAAAAGGATATTTCTTTTTCCTATCCATCCCATCCCCTGCCAAACCCTCTTACTCCTCCCATCCTTTTCTTATAACAAAATGATAGAAAGGGGAAGAATTAGGCCTCCGGCACCTCACTGATCATATGAAAAACGCAGAAGGATACTTCACTCCTTGTCTTCTGTGAGGTCGTTGTATTCCACCGGTCGAGCCGGCACGTTCGTGCGACAGATGTTGTTGACTTCCACTGTTGAAATTCTCTAACATCTTATTCCATATTTTTATAAAAAATACATCACTTTATTACATTACTATCATAATCTAACAATACGTTCGTTAATCTAAACTACAAGTTTCTTGCATTCTAACTTAAACGTTTGACGATTTGACTTCGACAATTTAAACACTGGCGACAAATGACACGTCAATGATTCGATCAGTTCACAATTTGCTGAAAGTTTACAATATGTCTAGTCCAATCATAAATTGACGAAATTCATAACCGGTTGGTGACATCTACGTGATAGGAATAGATTAACCCATAAGATGTACACATAAAGTTCGAATGAATTTTCCTTGTTCTAGCTTCGTCTTTTATGACGGAAGTTGCCTACTATGGTGTTTTTGTTTGACACTAAACATAAAATAATACGACCCGCACCGCGCAAGGAGTTTGCGAGTATGATAAGTTATAAAAAGTGTTATCAGTAAAAACTGATAATAATTTTATTGAAATATTTTTGCATCTTGTTTTTATCCATGTATCTTAATTTAAAAAAAAAATTGAGTTTCTAGTCCTCTTACCCTTCCTCATTAGAAAAGAATGGAACTGGAAGAGAATTTGACGGAGGAGGGTATGGAGAGGAAAGAGAAATATTTTCCGTTTTCTGGCTGTTTCCTCCTCTGTCCATAAAGGTTGATAACGTATCTGAAACTCTTTAGCTTGGTTCAGATGCCTATGGGTAGCGGTAACTTAATATCAGGTGACTCGCTTCTCGTTTGCCACCTTCTTCCATTTATTTATTTATTTATCAGCTTTATTTTTTTATCTAACCTTCTCCCATAAAATATTTAAGTGGAAAAGGAAGTGAGATTGGTCGTAATGCATTACTGTACGCTGACGACATGTTTCCGGGAAAAACTTTTTCAATTACAGTATGGAAATCCTTTTCTGATTAAAAATAAGTTCACATTTCGCGAAAATGCTTGAAAATGCTGATGCAGTTTCAATCTCATTTTTTTTATCCGACCATTTATTAGTGCACGCGTTATTAGATTTTTATATAACTTTGTAAGACCAATAGCGTAATGTGTACGGCCTGCAGAACGTGAGGCCGTGGATTCGGATACGCAATTCAACTTCTGTCGTGAATCATGTGAAATAAATGTTAGTAAGTTATTTCCATAATGTAATTATAATAATAAAAAACACAGACAGTCAGATAAATAATGCCGACAGAAGTGAAAATTCAGAACAGTTGGAAAGGCGCGACTACAGTACAAAAATAAATAATCAACAAAAATAAACCCTTGCATGTTAACGATAAAAATCAAAATCGAATACAAGAAAAATAAATGAAAACAGTTCGTCGAAAACAGCATATTGTTTACGCAAACCTATAAGATTTTTCCATACCAAATATCATATAAAGCAGCTTAAGAAGTTCTTATCTCAAAAACAAGATTAAGAAGAGAGTAAACTCCCACGGCTTCGCACGTGTTCGATTCCACTTCCGAATTTTTTGTTTTTTAAATTTTACATAGGTAACAAGTGTCAAAAGGTTGTTACTGTAAAAACATTAAACGTTGCCATGGCGACCGGTATTGTAAGTAAAGTATTTATGTACCTTGGGAACAGTTTATTTGCAGAATGAAACGTGTTTGCGAAATTTCATGATGATTGATTGAGTCATTAAGAAGTTTAAGCACAACAAACAGACTTTTTCATTCATAATATTTATTAGGAATACAACAACTATTGCCTCAGGACTAAGAATAAATGAGTATTGAATAGAGAAAGAGAAGAAATGGAATGTTTACTCCGATGAGGTCGAATCAAGTCGGTCGGCGAGGCAAGACGCATTAAACAAGAAGAAAAAGTTAGAAAAATTAACAAAGTAAAAGTAATGGGTCATGTAAAAATGTAACTTTAAATGTAAATAGCGATTATATAAAGAAAATAAAAATTTACATTAACGTGGTTTAAATTTAATACTGTAGGCATATTATACAGTTTAACAATACTAGAGCCCGCAACAACGATATCTGTTGCACTAACCGGCCGGCTTGACCGGTGAAATACCACGACCTCACAGAAGACAGCTAGGATAAGACAAGTAGAATTCTGCGTTTCCTTTCCTTATTAAAAAATAATGAGAAAGGGGAAGAGGATTAAATGGGGGAGGGGATGGATTGGAAATCGGAAATATCTTTTCTCTGTACATTTACGGGAGGCAACCCATCTGCAACGGCGGTCACTGCGGCGGTCTGCGGTCACTTCATATCAGATGAAATGCATGCTCGTTTGCCACCTTATAGTTTAAAGAAAACGTATCACTGACTTTATTGACGTGCAGGTGAGATGTTTTTAAAACTACAATAAAAATAGAACAGCAAAGCTAAATAGATATTAGCATCTCGCCTTGTGAGATGATGCGACTGTTCAAACAGCGAGGCAGGAAATTATTCGGAAATGGCAGTCGACTTGTAGATTTCCTATTATAGATTTAGATGTAAATTATATAGCAATAATTTTCTCATCTATACGATCCGATCACTACCAAAACACCCGCTGGGCCAATCTGAACATTCCCTGTACATTTTATCGAAATCGGTCGATCCGTTCGGAGTAACGGGGAACATACGTACACACATCGCCTTTTATATACATATATAGAGAACAAGCCGACATACCGACATTGAGTATAATGTTTTTCGCGCATATGTAATACTTAGGTATTCCATTGTGACATCCTGTAGCCTAAACAGCTTCTGATTTTGAAGAGTGTGACGTCATTAAATTCTTATTTGTATTATTGCTAATATTAAATATTAATAATATGAAATATACTATTATAAAGTGCATGCGGCAGAAAAACGATTGTTGAGGTGGATGTGTGAAGTAACAAATATGGAAGAGGTACAAAACGAGTAAATTAGGGTAAGCCTGAAAGTAGCACCGATAGTGGTAAAGTTAAGGAGCAAAAGGTTAGTATGGTATTGGCATGTTATGAGGAGGGAAGTAAAATGACAAAGACAGTTTTAGATATGAATGTAGAGAGATATGTCGGTAGGTCTAGGCCTAAGAAAAGATGGATGGATTGCGTGAAAGGTGACATGATTAGGAAAGGAGTGACGACTGAAATGACGACGAAAACCTATTATGCTGACTCTACATAAAGCAGGAAAAGGGCAGGGAGATTATGATGATTATAGCTAATATGTTATGTGATATATAGTCAGTCAGGTTTGACTAGTTTGTTAAATGGACTGACTGATATTTGGTTTCGTATTTTTTTATGTACGACTAAGCGGTTAGAATAATGTAAATCACCGGATTTACTATGCATATATAAACGTTTATGTATGCTTTGATAGTTAATGCACGGTAAAAGTATTATTGAAGATAGAGGAAAGATCCTATAAGAATTTTTTTAGAAAGGCTTCACAATACCAAATGAAATTCCGCTCTGCCGCCCGGTTTGTGAAAGGTGTGTCAAATATTTATTCAACGTACAGGCCAGTCAAGGTTAATATCATCGATTTCATTTTGTATAAAGGAAAAAATGATGATCATGCTAGTAATTGAAATAAAACTTGACAGCTAGCTAATTTATCCGTTGATCGGCCTTTCGGATCGGATCGGAAACCGAGCGAATCTTTGTGTGTTAGGGGATTTTTATTTAACTACTTTTTTTCGTTGTAAAGCTTCATTTTGTTTGCCTTAAAAATGGTGAGTTTGTGCGGAACTACTGACCTTTATGAATTGGTAGCTACTTCATTATGAGAGACTAATTATAAATTTGTGAACCGTAAAAACGGATGCTCATTAAAATCTGTTTCATAGAAATAATCAGTGTTTTCACGGTAAATTAACACCAACATTTTCATTAAATAAGTATGTATTTGTCTGATGAAGCATTCATAATGTAATATAATAATATTTGTAGTATTTTATTGTTTCGTTTGTTTTGTACTAGCTGCAAACAGCAGCTCGGCTGCGTTTTTTTTCTAATTACACAATTATTGATAACATATTATCGAAAAATACACTTTCAATCGATTTCAAGATACGGGATCTTTTACACCTCTACAACCATACACATGCAACAACCATAGTGACACATGGAGACATTGAGGCTACAACCAACTACATTAACTTTGTGATGTTTTGACTTAAAAGTGAAATATAGGGACGCACACATCCATTTTTCTATAGACATATAATACGGCCGATGGGGTTGTAAGGTCCAAGATGGACCGATGAACTGATCAACGTACAGGTCGACGCAGGTAGGTAGGCCTTCCACAACATGGACCGACTATCTGGTTAATGTTGCGGGAGACCACTGGGTCGGTCGGCAGGTGATCGATCTTTTTGGTGATCAATGGCCTAAGTCCAACATTTGACGAATATCTGCTGACACGGAGACGAAGACAAAAAGCCATAACTTTGTAAACTCGAAGGATGCTATAGTTAAGTCATTTATGACATACATTTTGCCTTTCGTCACCAAATTACAATGTAAATACATACATATATACCACTAAAACATGTCATATGTCATAATATCAAATACGTTTTCAATGGAAACAAAATTATACACAGCGTACATGTATTTGATAATTGAATAAAACCGCATTGTTCAGAATGGAATGGAAATGGTGCGCAGCGCTATACCTGAAATCAATCACGAAGTGATTTGTATGTGTGCCGACAATGGCCGAGTGTCAACACGCTGTATCATATAGCTCTGTGTGTGTACAACAGAGCAACTCACTGGTTAAACAATATTCAATTGTACTATCTACATTCTGTTTTACGCTATATTCAATTATTACTACCTGGTGCCCTTAGAATAAATAGGTGGATGGAAATAACAAAGGCAGACAGAATTATTATCGTATTTTAATAGTAGTAGGAATATAAAATATTATATTTTTGTTTCAATTAAATCGTAACTTTAATATTATAAATGCGAATGTGAGTTTGTTTGTTTGTTACGCTTTAACTCCTTAACGAGGTATATAAAACCTTCATTAACAATATAGGTTGCCATGGTAATGTTTCAAATATTAACAATAACAACTTTTTGACACATGTTGTTATAATTCGAAGTTATTATACGCAGAGTCATATTACAGAACAAACCCAAAGGATGCCTAAATGGACGGTATATTTAATTCACATTTGAACGTTGGCACAGCACTCGGTAGAGTATTCAGGGAGTTCAATGGATGAGACCGGCACGGCTTATATATGGCGATTATTGCGTTTTATTGCGAGGTTTATGTCGAGACATCTGTTGGCTAAACCGAAAGAAATGTTACGTAGCGCAGGAAGTTTGCTCTAGTGTTCAAAACATGTGAAACCGAAACACCCAACCGCCTTCCAACCTACGCCTTCTATAGAAGGTGAATAAAACTAAAACAGTTAACGTTATTCACGTGTACAGTTCTGGCAATAGTTTGTTTGCTTACGGAAGCTGTTGTTAACTTTTGTTGGCGTACGTACACATCAGCACTGCACGAAACTTTGTTGTACGAATTTGTATACGTCGCAAAAGTTTCTGATATATATGACCTTACATCGAAAGCTAGATTGTAAATCTAAGTTAGTCAATCTATGTTCTTATTCTTACCTATGGCATTTCCTTGAAGTAGTAGATCATCATCTCCCATCGATATTTACACCACATTTTGAACTTCAGACGACCCGATGCTTGTTTACCCCTTAAGCTAAAAAACTATGCAGTACAAAGTTAATGAAGTAGGCAATTATTACCTAAAACCCTAACATTAAATTCAGAGCATTGTTCGCTCGGAAACGAACTTCATATCTTAGAGTTTTTTGTGAGCCATGAAACTATCGTGACATTTTCCTTCGGAAACACAAAAGTTTCTAAATAGACTTTTAACGATGTCCTTTGACGCCAACATTAGTCATTGGACTTGCAATATGCTACGTGTCTAAAAACAAAATGTGCCTTAAACAGTCTGGATGTAAATTGGCGAAGCGACATCTGTTTAGACACGCCACAAGGCGAGAGCCTCTCGAGTGTGTCTGTCTCAAGAGGTCCAAGTACAATCCTCATCTCGCAAAATATCTGCATTTACTTTCTCTAAAGTATACTATGTACCTCTCACGCACATGTATAAGAAGAGTGTGGTCAGAGAGAATATCATTCTCAGTTGTTTCAATCAATCTTAATAGACAAAGTTATACTGTTTACCCGACTGACAAAAAAGGTGGGTAATGTTTCGCGCTCTTGTCCTCCTGTAGCCTAAACGGCTTAACCTATCTGAGTGAGTTGGCATTAGATTAGTATTTGTTCCAAGAGTGACATAGGTGATATTATGATAATCGTGCCGTCAGTCTTTTTGTAATTATTACTTGTTAGATCAACGTGATAAGACTTTTATTATTAATGTTCCCAGATGTAAATTCAGTATACATAAACGGAACTAGTGTATTCACTCTAAGAACGATTACTTCATCGAAAGAGAATACACCGAAAAATGTATGCGGAATACGAGGTATGTATGTCTACTACGAAATTATGCGATTGCAAGACGGAGACGCAACAAGTCTCACTCGATATGTTATAGAGTTTATTGGTGTCCATTAACATAATTTTTGATATGGAAACTTGTTAAGCTGCGTTAGACAATATTTGGTACGGTAGAAGAAGAAAAGAAAGACGTCAGCAACATGCTTATTTTAATTTGGAACAGCTTCGACGAACTTTATTTCATTTATTGTTCTTGTTGAATACATGCATACATACATTTAAACTTTATTGTTATGTAACAAGGTTTATTTTTACTGATTATTTATTTATTTTTGAACTATTGTCGCGCCTTCCCACTGTTTTGAGTTTAACTTCTGTCCGCAGTCCTTATGCCTGTGTTATTCTAATAACTCATAATACTAATGTTATACGGAGATTTGATTGTTTGTTTGATCCAAATCAACTGAAAAACTACCAAGTCTATTTTAAAATCTGTTTCACCATAAGAAAAATCAAGCGTAGTGTTTCATATAACTTTGCTTTCTGTGCAATGGATAAACAAAACAAACATCAATCGCGACTTCTGAAAGAAATGAAGTCATGCATTATTTATATTTTCTCCTTCGAGTGAGTTTTGCTTTGTCATACTTCATGTGTCCTAATAAAATATTAAATGAATAATTTATGAAAACAAATGAACAG
>JWHW01041672.1:53684-67121 GCA_000931545.1 Papilio glaucus
ACGAATTATTTTGACATAAAGCAATCGATCGCGCGTCGTCTGCAAAATTTTTGTTGATCGCTTGCTGGTTGCTAACGTTAGCTAATAAGGCAGCCGATTCGGTAGCTGACAAGCGAATGCCGATTGTCATTATGATATTAAAAAAAAATAAACAAAAAGAAAACCAACTTCAAAAAAACTATATCCAAAAACAGCAAATGCACTTAAAAGTATAAAAGAATTTTTTTTCATATTTATTTTTGGAGTCGGCGTCAGCTGTGTTTAGTATAGTATATATATACACGTATGATTATATCACACAAATGAAAGAGTTTATATTATCCCATGTACCAATACTCTTTGTTTGTAAAAAAATATATTAAATCAATTGATAAGGGATTCATTAAGTAAACTTTTAAATATAGCTAAGTATCAAAGTGTTGTTTTTGTTGCCATGAAGATGGCGTAGCTTGTAGAGGAAGAGCGTTTGGGAAAAAAAAATTATGTTTCCCAAACGCTCCAAAACAAATAACTTCAAATATACATATATAAATAGTTTTTACGTCTAAATCAAATATAAAGTATAAGGGTCAAAGTGATTTCTTTTATTATTCATTAGGCATGCTTTAACGATGTCGACTTTATGAATGTTGTACAAATAAAACAGGTTACTAAATGTAAAGAAGTACACAATTAGGTTAGTTCAGTCTTTCTTTTGTCTGTCAAAGGAATGAAAAATGAATAAACAAAGGTAAAACAAAGCATACCAATTTACTTTATTACGAGCTCTTTGTGTCTCTAAAAGTGGGCCTTATAAATGATCTTTTGAACATCTTACTTCTTCAATAGTATTAAACTATAGAATCATCATATTTAACTAGCCATGACACTTGAAATTTTGCACAGACATTTGTACGTTTTACGTACTAAGAAAATATTTTTCTAAATTCATCCCCTGAAGGTCTAAAGTAGAAGATAAAAGTTTGTATTTTCCAGAGACCTGAGATCTATCTCCTCAGAGGTCATCTTAGTCTTGACTATCTTCGGTTAAAATAAATTGCACGGTGGGTGAAACATCGGGGCTCAGCTTGTTGCTTACAAAGTCTTATTTGATATCTTTAAATGTTTTTATTTTATTTTACTGTTTCATGATTAATAGGAACTAATAGCGAGGTGGTACTGTAAATATGCAAGTTTTAATGTGTAAATATGGTTTATATTCAGATAAGTAATCGAGACTGTGAAGCGCAAGTTCTTATTACTATCTATTGTTCTTTGAGGTAGGTAGGCATTTATCAAGGAAGCTTTTGGCAAGAAGCCTTTTCACCACTGCGAGACTATTATGGAACAGGTCAATGTCAACGTTGCCTAAAGTTTGTTATAAAATGGGTGAACAGCGACATGTAACGATAGATTCTTTAAGTTACTGTGCCAGTTTACCTTAGCCAATTCACCATTGTAGCGTCAAAATCGGTTCTGTGAAAGCAACAACTCGCATTCGTTGCTCCCTGTTCCATAATATACGGGCTCAAGTTGAGAACTAGCTTGCTTGGATAATGGATGTGATGCAGGATGGGGAACAATGACGTCACATAAGCTTGTCTGATAGTCTGTTAGTTGTTGAGAAATAATTAAACCTAAATGCTGGGCGCATACATAAATATATAACACATATCATCATACATCATATTTAATTGTTGCTTATCCATCGTTATGCACAACCACACCTCAGCTGACGAGTTCCAGGCGGTACGCACCGACACAGTGTGTTCTATACGAGCCCCAAATAATACAGCTCCACCCATCGACTGTCCGCTGCAGCTTAGCGACAACTGCTTCGACTCTCACTTCTTCTTCTTCCTCGATTAGAAAGAGCAACTTCCCAGAAATTGAGTTAAGCTTATTCGTGATCGCGTCCGACTATGTTTCCGAGACCGATGCCATTGTTGCTTTATTATATTTGTATAAATTTGTACAATCAATGAAATATTGAAGGAGCAAATACAACGTTTAAGGAAACAGATTCCGCGCTCCAATACAAATTTGGAACAGGTAGAAAATGGAGCCAATTAATTGCGCCGTGTTTAGTGCGCACGTGTGCGGAACCCTGAGTCATTTGATTCGATTAATTATAGAACACACAAACAAACTTAGTTATAGAAAAAGTACTCTTCTATCAATATTTCTTCTTGTACATACTAACAAATCACTAAGTCAAAGATTTACAGAAATCCAAGAGTAAATTAGCTCTTTAAATTGTGCTGGTAATGAGTATTTATTGCCGAGGAGGGTTGGCGTCAGCCAGGCAGCCGGCTGTAAAGACTGTAGTCAAAACCTATACAGCATGAACTACGATTATACTGTGCCGACCCCACATTACGTGGTAAAAAGGCAGGGAAATGAGTAATTATTACTATTTTTCTTTGTGGAAGTAACAAACGGACAAGCAGTTGACTTGAAGTTAACTGGCTACCCCTACCCATTGACAACAAGCAAATGAGTTTCAGATACGTTGCCTACCTTTATTTTGGACAGATAAATAGCAACGCACGCACAAGCATACTTCTACTTCACGCCTGTGTTCCATGAGGTCGTGATATATCACTTGACGCACCGGCACATTCGTGCTACTGCGATTGATGTCTCTACCACTGAAGAACTAACTTAAGCTTCGCCCTAGCGAGTAATTTCCATAATTTGCAACAAGCACTGAATACTTGATTTAATTGTAAAAGTCAATGCGTTACATTTATAAAATATTAGACACATCGTGGTCAAGGCAACGTTGAACTATTAGGGCCACATTGATAAGAACGTTCAATTTTCGTACATCTTCACAAAACCTTAATATATAATTGTTCCGAGAACCTACTCAAAGGCGCACCGGCCGAATGACGATAATCTTTTATCTTTTTTAAAAACATATTTCCTTTTGTCTGTGGTAATTGACAGTTTGTTATTTGATAGTATATCATGTATTAATGGAAATAGATTAATGTGCTTAATGAACATAATTAAACATGATTCTGCTAACACAATCGTATCGCAATGATTTTAGAATTATTACATCATTAAAATATAAGAATTACCGGCCATGGATCCAGGAGTGAGTGTCCGCAATTACTGTCGGAGATTCTATTATAACAAACATTTCTTAAACTTGAATTCCTTTCGTGTACTATCATGTTATTTTCTTTCATATTACAAGAAAATTTTAGATTAGCGTCCACGTACAGGACAGGACGATGCAACATGGATATATCCATAGTCCATTTGGATACGTACATATATGACCATAGAAAAGCTTGTAAAAATCAATCGAATGAGGTCGACTAGGATCTGTCTAGCCCAGGGAGTATCAAGAAAAGGTTTCTAAATATATCATGTCCCGATAATAGAACTCTGGACCGACAAGTTACTAAGCAACCCATGGGTTTTGGTAAAAATAGCATGCAAAAATTCATGGCATTCCGTTAGAGGCGCGGTGGCGAGCCGGCGGGCGCGCATTTTTTACTCATTTCATCCCGACAGCACGTCCCAGTAATTGACAGCTGTGCCCCGGGCTATTTATGAGAAAGGTTGGGTTTTATTATTTTTATTTTCGTTCCTGCTACTGGTAATTATCATATTGCAATCCCACTTCGCTAATTATAAAACAATGTCCCCTGGCTGCGTAACGCGTTTAAACTACTAAATGGACGGACTATTCATGACGATGGTATAGGTTTCATTATAGTTTTGTTTATCGACTGAAGACACATGTTTGGACTGACTGTGTAATATGGTTGTTATTAAACTTCTTTGTCAATGTCTCTCGATCAAGTTACAGTTACGGTACGGTAAAAAAAACACAGGCATACATTAGGAATGCAGAGAGTGAAAAGTCAAAACAGATGCGACAATAGTTCAAAATAAATAAATAATCAACAAAAATAAAACTCTTGTTTATTAACAATAAAATTTAAGTTTGAATTTAAGAAAAATAAATGAAAAACAGTTCGTCGAAACTGTGCCAAATTCATATAAGCATGTTGTATGTTGAGCATGTTGTTCACAGGAACCTATAACATTTTCTCCCACCGTCAATATCGTGTAACGCGGCTAAAGAAGATTTCACTTCAAAATAACATCAAAATACCAGCATAGTATAGTTTACCAAGCTGAAGCACTTTATTACTTCGACATAGCAAGTCTCATATGAACGTATTTTATAGCTAAATATACTTACTTACGAAGATTTACTTTCACACGCAAATAACGACATATGTACCTCCCAATACACTTACAAGTTTTATTTATTCTATATAATATTTTTCTTTCAACCGTCAACTCAACACATAATCCATTAACTCAATCGGAACACTTTCACATAATGCCATAATATATTAGTTTTTTTTTTTAATATAAAAGATAGTTCACAATTTTCCGTTAGTTTATAATATAGTTAGTGGCGTAAACTATCGATGATTCCAATTTCAAAGTGACATACATTAGTAGAAGAAGTTCTACGATTGCGTTGAACTGCATGAGAAAAAAAACACGTCATGAAAGTCATATTTAAAGAACTAATTACCTTCCGCCGGTTTCTTTTACAACTCACGCCCCTTGCCGTCAGACATGCCCCTACGCAACCAATTAAGTAACACACAGGACACGGCTTCATTCAACCGATTGAGCGGAATAATTAGCTCCACATAGAATACAAGTTAACAATTTATTTGTAAATAATGTAGTGAAAAATAACAACATTCTTTATTGCTTTAACGTAATATGTTTTTTTTTTATTTTATTTGTTGTACTTTCTATTTTATTTCCTTGCAGATGATCTGAAGTATTTGTGAAGATGGCGACGGAAATGGCTGGATGAGGAAGACGTACTTAACAACGGCAGGTTACTTCGAAAAGGTCAAAGTTTAAGTTGCCGTGATAATCACAGACCTACGAAAGATGGAAAGAAGAAGAGACGGCTCGACTCTACCAATGAAATACGACGACCACAGAAGGTAGACATGAAGTAAAAGTGTTTTAAACTACGCGTTTCGTTGTGTAGTTGTCGGAGGCCCAATTCCAATACTCTTTCCCAGTCCCACCTTTTCCTATCCATCTTCACATTTGTAATAAAGGCAGGTAACAAATCTGCAAATTATTTCCATTCACTTTGCATCAGGTAGCTTACTCGTTCGTCTTTAAGAAATTTATGCCCTCATCTGTTATTTGATCAGGACTTAGATAGTGTTAGATAATATATATTGAAAATTTACAAGCAGGTTGCCGAGTTCTGAATCTAACACTGTTAAATCGTCAAAACCATATTAGGTTGAACCCTTGCACAACTCGCTGTTGGCGATTCTAGGGGTCAAGTTTATGTGGAGGTTAAATCGAAATCGAGTATGACATTCCGTTGTACGAAACCAACGGTGAGGCTTTCACTAGCAGCAATTTTGAAATCACTAATTTCAACCACTGTTTTCTGATTTTGACCGCTCTTTTTCATAAATCCGCCCTCTGTTTTTATGTTTTTTTTTCATCAATTAATGATTGTTAATTGAAAAAACTCTCCAGCTGTCGCTCTTTGTGTTTCGACGCCCCTTTATTCTTCCGGTTAACGGATTTTTAATTACGCAATATCAGTATCGTGACTCAGGGAATTTTCGGTTGATTTATTATTGAGCTTTGGATGTATCGATGATTTAGATTCATGATCAAATTTATTACCTACTTACTGAAATCAAAACAAAAACAGGAAAATATTTTAATAGGATAAGGGTCGAAACTTTGTTTTCAAGTTTGTGTACACAAACAAATTGCTTACCATAATTTATGTTTGACTAGCAGTTGCCCGCTGCTTCGCACGCATTCCTGTTTTCTTTTCCTCGTTGGATATTTTTGACTTGATTCTGCGTGTAAGAACTTGGTATCACAGGTAAATATCACAAAGTTGTTATCGGTCGCCACGGTAATGTATGACAATAACAAAGTGTCAAGTTGTTATTTTTGTGTCATAACGACTTACCGGCAACCGATAGTAGAAAGGTTATATTATCCCTCGGAAAGTTTTGTTTTGGATAAAAGGTACCCCATGTCTTTCTACATACTCTTGAAAATATTTGTACAAAATTTCATGATGATAGGTTGTGCAGTTTACACGTGAAGGCGCAACAGACAAACTAACATTGGAATTTATATGAAGGATTCATCCTAATATGAAACTATAAAAATAATATATATTTATTTTAATAATTGAAAATATGTCTAAACTACATTATTTATCATTAGTATTAAAGGGTTTGGAGTTTCTTTTTACACTTAGCTTATAAACCGATTTAGATCAGTCTTTCACCATAAGAAAGCTATTATATCCAGAAGGAATATCGGTTATTACTATCATTTACTCTTTACTGTTATGTTACGAATAGGACGTAAAGCCTCAAGGCAGTCTCTGGTCAACCCCGGATGTGATGAAGAGCTGACAGTAGGCATGTAGCAAACATAGAAGTAAGATGAGTCATCGTTGTTTCAGCCATACACTGCTGTACGTAGGCCTCCCACATTACATCGCTACAAAAATCGGTCCTCTGCCGTCCTCATCCAGTGGACTCCCGCAACCTTGACCAGATCATCAGGCCACCTCACATCGGCGATCTATTATTTGAACAATGTGTCAGGTGCAATATCGTTTACCTGTAACACTTTTGACCGCTGATTTTGTACGCGTATAACATTTATCTATAGTATAAATCATCATTGGTGCCCTTGCTCTATTTATTCCAATAAATATCCACCTCGCCAAATTTTCAGGTAATTCTATTGATTTCGCGCGCATGTATTTATGTATGTATGTGCCATTGTAAAATCCTGTAGAACTTAACCGATCAGAGATTATAGTTTTTTTTTTTAATTTAATATTAATTTAGTTATTGAAAGAGTGGAATTATAGTGTGACAAGATCTAACAATTAATTTTAATTACCACTAACCGCACCTACGACACGGGAACAATTCAGGAGAATCGATCAATGAATTATTTAATTAACCGTCGTGTATCGGATACCAGTGGGTAGTATTGAATTACGGCCAACTGGGATTACAAACACATCGAAATTAACTCTAACGAGTTCTAAATTCCATTCGCTGATACTCAATATCGAAATGAAACTTGCACGGTTAACAACGCTAAACTGAAACGACGCGAAATCTGATAATTTTACGAAATTAGTATTAAAGAATGATGCATTTAAAATGTTTACCCTATTTCTGTAACAGTTCAGTAAATGAAGATAAATAAATCACAACATTTATTGCAAAACGTAGGTGCTAGAATGCTTTACCCCTATAGTTTGGCCCGCTCCTAAGCGTAATATTAATTAGCTTATAACCTTTCTTAATAATTAGGGTATCAGATGCAAAAAGCATTTTTCAAATCCGATTGGTAGTTGCTAAGATAAGCGCGTCTATACAAGCAAACTTTTACGCTTTATTGTATTGTATATAGCGGAACGTATTACTATTTCGAGAACATTTTGAGTGTCCACTTGATTAGTAATAAGATCATCATCGACTAACAAACTTCCACTGCTGGCCGTAAGCATCCCTCAAGAATATTAATATACCCGTGCACAATAACATGAGATGACGTCACAGCTGCGTGCTTATATACTGCATAATGCGGTTCCTCTCCGTAGACAACAATTACGCTCCCGGGAAAATGGGTGTGTCGCATTCCACAAAGTATAAAAAGTGCAATGGAAACTATGTATGGTAAATGACGTTTGTTTGTGTACAAAGATCATACCTTGTTATGAAACAAGGTATAGTAATGAAGTAGATATCTACAAGAGAGAATGAATAGGCTCTGGCTAAATTAGTGCATACCAAATTTCAAACAGGCCACCACTGAACATCAGGTGGGATCATGGTTAAAAAAAACTAGCTATGCCCAGCGGTTTCACCCGTCGTGCAATTTAATTTAACCGACGGTCATCCAGCCTCAACTGAACTCTAATTAGATTGATCATATATAGATCTAAATAATTTATTATATATAGATCTAAGGTCAATTAAGATTGGAATAAAATATTACCCATACAAACTTTTATCACATACTTTGGACCTTTATGGGATGAATTTCGGTGCTCGCCGAGATAATAACAGAAATCTCTGTGCGTTGATATATCAGTCAGTCAGTTTCTTCTTTTATTTTATATTTGCTTTGAGAATATTATGATCAAAAACAGTAAATAAAACACCTTTTATATTACTTATTAACAAAATTTAATTAATACTTCGATAATTTTAACACATTTGAAAATGTATTCATAGAGATTTAATCACAAATAACTTTCAGACGACTTTCCTTTATATACAGTCTCATACGGTACAGTCACGAGCAAAAATATGTTACGATTCGCTGAAACATTAATTATAATGAATACGTACAAATTTCTAAAATGTCTGTTAAAAATTAAAATGTCTGTTTTTTATTAATTAACAAACACAACATTTCTCAACTTCGAGAAAAAGAAATCGTACAACCAAATAAATTATAAATTTTAAAAGAAGTGCTTTTGTTCGCGTATGATCTTAAGGTTAATATACTATACGTTGTTTCAAAGCAAGATGGAATTCCTGTAAACAAAGGTTTTAATGTTAAAATTGGTAAATTCCAAAATATTTTAAAAACGCAAGTTTTTCTCACATTACCTTATAACATTACCCATCCATACTATACATTTTCAATTCACTTTATCTTACGATTTCCACAAATGTACAACATTTCCGCTGAAATTATGAAAAGTGTTTGCCGCCATGAATGGTACATGACAAAAATTCTATCTTGCTTTTAAACAAGGTATAGTGATTTATGACTATGTCATTGCTTCGACTGTACACAGACGGGTTAAAAAAAGGTTCGTCACCTTAAAGTTGACATTTGCTTGCACTATGAACTAATTAAATAGAACATATTTGATTTGATTCGTAATGACCGGGACATTAAAAAGGTTCGATGTTGATATGAAACTAGATCATAGGAGTATACTATATTGTCTGCTTAGTGATTCAACAAGTACTAAAAGTCAATGACTTGATAAAAAAATAATTTAAAATTGACGAACGTTTTGTAACCCGACTGTACAGCTCTAGGAAAAGGTCATGTTGTGTCAATCGAAGGACCAATAATCCTAAAAGAAATGCCCTTGAATGTCATGTCTCTGTATAAAGAGACAGACATAAAGACGGAGCTCTAAATTATATTCACCAAACCATCTTGATAGCTCCACTTCCTGCCCCTATGTAACTTCCCCATGGAATTATCTGTCCCCAGCGATTTTCCAAATTAATATGACTTAGGGTCATCACGAAGAGAAAGTACTCCTTCCTTAAAGGCCGGCAGCAGTTCCTCTGGTGTTGTGGATGTCCATGGGCGACATCATTTCTATATTCGGCGACACGCTGTTCGTTTGCCTCCTAATGCTACACAATAAGGAATACAATAACTTCTAAACCAGCTAGATGAACTTTAACAAGAATCATTATAATGCAGACGATCATTTTGAGCCTAGTTTAGATTATTGAAGTCGTCTTGAATATAGATATAATTAAAGAAATTTGGAATATACAGCTTTAAACAAAAATCTCTTACATAGGAACAAATTGAGTCGAAAATAATTAGGCTTAAAATATATCCTTGTTTCAATTTCCTTAATTACATAGAAAATGAAATAACGTACTAAATCAAATATACAACAAAATGTTTGTTGTGTGTGTGTTTTTTCTCTATAATTATTTATCATTAAGTACGATAAACTATTAAATAATATAAAACATCAATACAAAAAAATGTATGTTCATTTATTCTATAATTAATTAATTAATCAACTGGTAACATTAAATTGAATAGTAATATAATTTACAAATTATCAATAACTACAATAAATTTTACGAACGGCACCATTTTGAAAAGATAAAATAGAATATTTTGGCACATGGCACATTACACATTTCGATATGGCCGACACTGATCACAAAATAAAGTTTCACCTTTCTTAATATTAATAACTTAAAAAACATTCACCAAAGTACACATATTGAAGGAAATCCTAGCAAATAAACTCGATACGAAGCTTCTTTAATAGATTTTATTGCGTTTACTTTAAACAATATAGATATTCAATATCGAGATTCTTAGATCGAGCGCTTTGTTGTACACATTCATGGCATTTTTGTTAAGTTATAAAAACTGCACAACATAATGAATAATTCGATTAAAGCAAGTCCTTCATTATAAACATTGAGAATTAGACATTTCTAGTTAAATTATTTGTTGGTAATACAGTCTTATTCAACGACACGGCATAAGAAATTTATACCCTTATCTGTTATTTGATCAGGACCTAGATTATATTCTTGTAAGTATGGATGTTTGTTATTCTTTCACGCAAAAACAACTGAATGCATTTTAATAAAACTTTACAATAATATAGCTTATACATCAGAATAACACATAAGCTATAATTTATAAAGATATTGAGTGAATTACCCAAAATATAACGAGAAGTGTTAAGTAAGGAGGAAAAAATTCCGCCGTATGCAAGCTATTCTGGTGTGCGCTTCAAAAACCGTTAGAGTTACACGTATATAATGTATAATGTAAATGTTAACCTTTAATAGTTCTACAAAAAAGCCCGCGACAGTATGTACCGCATATATCTGTTATATGTAAGCCATTATCGCCAAAATAGTGAACCATCTATTCATTATAGGGCGGTACGAAGTTTGCCGGACCAGTTAGTGTTAGATAATATGTACATTGATAAGTCACGAGTGGGTTACCGAACTAAATCTTGAGCTTACACTGTTACGTTTTAATACCATATTAGGTTGAACTTTTGCGTACCTTGCCATTGTCGATTCTAGATGTCAAGTCTATGTGGACGTCAAATCTAGCATTCCCCAATGTGTCAAGTTAATTTTGACGTATACGTCAAAATTAACTTGATACATTAGGATCGTCATCGCAGAGTAGCGCAAGGGTTCAACCTAATATGGTTTTTAAGATTTAATAGTGTTAGCCCCAGATTTAGCTTGGCAACCCGCTTGTGATTTATCAATGTACGTATTATGTAATATATAATCTAGGACCCGATCAAATAACAGATGAGGGATTAAATTTATTATTCCGTATCTTAGACCATCTATATTTAAGAAACCTCCTGTATATCTTATGATGAAATTTGATTGTATTAAGATAGTAACATATATTAACTCGCGATTGTACTAAGATACATTTTAGCACTTATAGTACCTTGTGTGTGTACTAAAATCTTTTAGTATAAGTATTTAATTATTCTACTAGCTCTGCCGTCCCCCGGACTGTTTCCGTTTGCTTATTCGTGCCTGTTTTTGATTCCTTTGTGAGTCTTTGTTTCGGCGAGATTGCTAGAACAAAAAGCGTTGAAAGATTTACGCACGAGAGAAACACTTTTAAATAGAATGCCTCCATAAACCAGGGGTCGATAAGTAGTTTAAACTGAGGTCCGGATACTGTTGAAAAAAATGTATAGAGGTCCAGAAACAAAAAAAGTATGGGGGATTTTAAATATATGAAAATAAGGCGTATAGGAATCAAACAGGGGTCAAACTATTTATATTTTCTTATCCCGGTCAGAACTAAGACAGTTATAAAAATGTATTGGTTCTTGATACGATATTAGTACTTGATTGCAAAATTTCAAGTCTACAATTTTGAAAAGCATAAATTTACATTGAAAAGTTTAAAAAGCGACTTAAATATACTCACGGTTGTTCTTCAAACGTGCCATACTGTTGTAGTCCGCTTCGTGTTTATAGTACGCACTATTGTTTTCCGTACTAACGCGCACGGGACAAACGCGTAAATCTCGCCCAACTCCCGTATAGTACCTGTCGAAATCCTGCAACTGGGATAGACTTGTCTTGCGCAGTGTATCGCTGTAGACCAACGGTGGTGGGAGATACTCTTCTGGAGGTCGTAACTGTTCCAACGGTAACTAGAACAAAATAGTTCTTCATGTATGTAAGCTTAAGAAGCCTTTGCTATGCAAAAGATGATTCGCAGAATACTTCTGCGCTTTGTCTGAATAGTGTAATTAAATTACTCCTTTTCGATACAATCACGCCGTCTTTACTACGGCTGAGAACGCCTGTCCTAAATGTTGCTTACCCAGGTGGGCGCGTGGTAGTCTCTCTCTATTATAAAAGAAGTGTATTGAAGCACAGATAATGGACACCGCTCTTAGATATGGCAGTTTAACAATCAAATCAGATACAAAACGAATGTACTTGAATAGAGCAACGGCGGAGATATAGCGGGGAGGTGGGTGACGCGGCACGCGGTCCCCGATCGCCCTTAGTTTACGCACTCGAACGCTAAATCTCAAGCTACTATGAAATCATTTAAGGCATAATTTTTTTTCTTTGCCAACCCTGTCACATTTGCGAATGTTAGTGAAGTTCACCTGCACTCAAAGGCGTTTCCAAACTGAATGATTGTTTAAACTGTGGTTATGGTATATCTTCTGAAATGTCCTTTTGCCAATAGAAATTATATAGGTAATATTGAATATATGAAATAATAAGATAATAAAATTGAAATGAACTACAATAACATTTATCTAAATATGTTCAATCCTAGTTTAAAATTCTTAATCAAGCTAAAGAAGTAGAATACTGGTCATAGGCCTTGGCCTTTAGGTATTAGCGGATATTTTAACAGTTTACCAACGATGGTAATGTAAAAGGCAGAGTAAGTTATTGCTATTACATTTATAAACTATTAACTTACCAAATCGCTTGTATCCAAGGGCAACGCATTTTTATATCTCAACCAATCTTCATAAACATTGTCGCACGGCTGCCAGCAAACGTTGGCGCCAACGTTTGACATTGGCGTCAAAGTTTGTTGATAGGTTTGCGGCATTCGATACTTCATTTGGTCATATTGGCTGCTATTCGCGGGTAATGCATGGAAACTATCGAAAGTTGGTGGTTCAAATTTGTCTAAACTGGTTTTAGACATCAATGGCCTGTTTGAGTTAATTGAACAATTGTCGCTGATTTTCGATTTTATTGGTATTATATCTGGGTTTTTATCTGTGAAAAAAGTGATCGATTTTAATTCAAATAGGTTGTAAGGGGTTGAAAGCGGTTATTTTTTTAAATAAAATACAAATATTTGAAATTGTGTCTTAGAACTTTTTAAAAGAAGTTATCGTTAATTGGAAGAGAACTGAGAGTGAAATTCCAAGGACATGACGTTTTTCACATTTCGTTACATGACTGAAACAAAACATATGTTGTTTCACCCTTGTGCAAAGGAGAGCGCAATCTACACTTGTACTTTACTGATTTTTTTTAATTCTTTTTTGGACAATTTACTTATTTTGACTAAATATTTTATTTTATTTCGATTCATAATTCGATT
>JWHW01041672.1:67680-100737 GCA_000931545.1 Papilio glaucus
CACATTTCGTTACAAGACCGAAACAAAACATATGTTGTTTCACCCTTGTGCAAAGGAGAGCGCAATCTACACTTACTTGTACTTTACTGGATTTTTTAAATTCTTTTTTGTATAATTTACTTATTTTGACTACATATTTTATTTTATTTCGATTCAATGTCTGGTAAAAATTTGAAACCTCAATTGCCATTGAGAAGTTGTTTGACCAGAAGAGACATATACATCAAAGGAGGACATTTAAAAAAAGTTTTAAAAATATGAAAATATTTATCTTACCTACGCTATCATTACTTTCAGTCTTTTTCATACCGGACAGTAACACGTCGGAGGTTTCATCTTGTGGCCTCTTTGCTTTTTCATTATTTTCTAAAAGAAAAAGCACAAATGAAAGAAACGACGACTTTTCTAATTACGACAAGAAGCCTCCATTGAATGAAACTTACACTACACTTATTTTTAAACATTTTGTAAGTTAACCAGGACAGGTAGAGATATAAATGCCTCTCATATGATATTTTATTTTAAACGGCACAGAAAATCATTGAAAATCATCACCTCATATGATGAAAATAAACAATAAGTACGAAAAAAAATTTGAAGCAGTTGTACAAATTTGTCAGGATTTCATATCTCAGCCTTACCTACTTATATTAACTACATCGAAAACAAAATGTATTATATAAAATCCTTTAGATCTTTGCCAAAGGAGCCCATGGTTTATTTGTTAGATGAACTGAAAATTTAAAAATAATATTTTGAACAAAAAAAATCAAATTAAAAAAAAGATATATTCAAAAAAAACAAATGAAGAAGTATACGCAATTAAACATAAAACTCAACTCGTAATCACATTTAGTTTGGAAGTAGGCGTCAGCCACAGACATACCTGGAATAATAAGAGATTGCCTTAGGAAAACAATTTTACAAATGAACTTTATACTACGTCATAATCTCACTCGACTTTTCCCCTCCTACTCCTACCACTGAGAACTCGCGTCGACGGTACTAGTTACAGACCTAACAAGGCTCACACCGACTCCAAAAATAAATATGTATAAGAATTAATTATGATTTTTAGTGCATTTGTTATTTTTGAATATTTTTAAGTCGGTTTATTTGTTGAAAATTTTGTTTATTTCTCGATTTTTAAAAGTCATTTTACGTTGGACCTTCTAAACGCGCCGCATTACAGTCTAGTGAAAAACGCAAAAATAGGCTTTCGAAAATACGTTTTACGTGAAAAAAGTTCTAAACAGAGATAATTTCGAAAAACGTACTTACGGTCTTGTCTTGATACACGATCGTTTATGTAACGCGACGGAGGAGCAACGTGCCAACCGTCTTGGCTTGATAGACAGTCGTTTTAACACAAAACGAGAACATTTTATTTGGATAAGGATACGTAAAAATAGCGTATTATTTTTAATTGAATGTTCCAAAGAAAAAAATAGTTATTGTGAGAAAACCGTAGAAGATTTGCCATCGCTGACTTTTATTTAGCATTTTTAGAGATCTAAAATTCTTTAATACTTCATTTTTATGTACGTTCTATAATTTAACCCACGCATTATTTAAAAAAACTCAAAATTACTATTCGGATCTTGATTTCAAACAAATGGATGCACACGACGAGCACTATCGAATAAAAAAGAATCATGGAAATCGGTTCACCAGGAGCGGAGTTTAGCAAACATTAAAAAAATACAGACGAATTGATAACCTCGTCCTTTTTGAAGACGGTTAAAAATAAAGCAGAGTGTCATGTGATCATGTGGGAAATGTGGAGGTTATGTCTGCCCCAATACATATTTAGTGATTTATTATCTTTTAACTTAAAAATAAAAGTTGACCAGATATATGACCTACCGTTACAGACTGCAAGTAAGTCCAATATAAACTAAATTTATCGATTTTACTGTCTTTAACTGTCAACCGAATTTAACATCCGATCTGTAACATGTGACATTTTACGTGCGACATAACCTAAAAATGTGTGCGCCGTAAACAGTGATGGAATGAGTTACGACGCCACATTCGGCGATCATCTTCGTTGGTTGTAAAATACGAATACGACTTAAATGCAATACAGAAAAATATGATCATTTCTAAAAGTGGAAATTTGATATCCTCACCTTAAACGTATGAAGCAAAAAATATTTTTTTTAGAAAACCTTCTATGTTTTTAAATATGTTCAAATAAAGAATAATTATTATTAAGTCATATTAAAATGGGGTAAAATTATATTTTTAAATTGACCAATTAGCATTATCTAATCAAAGTTGATGCACGCGACATCGATAATCGGCAACACACAATACATTAATACTAGGGCATCATTCGGTCGCATCCTACGGACCATGAGTGACAGATGCACTATGAACTATATTATTTGTTTTCAGTAGAGACAGTAAAAACATGCTCTTGACATTAAAACCTTCCTCCAGAAAACAAGTTTCGAAGTATCTATATCGCCTCATATAAAAAAACGTGTTCGTTTTACTGTAAGTTCCCACAGCCGAAAAAATTTACATAAAACATATTGTCATCTGTTTTTTTTTCAGAGGTATAACATGTTTTATGTGAATATTTTCGGCAGTGTGAACACGGTGTGAGGAATAATTATCATAATGTATAAGTATATTTGCCAATACTTTTGACATTAATTAAATAAACAAATCTATATTTAACGTTTACATTTTACACTCAAAGCGGACTTTTCATCTGTGCAGTAAAACACTGTACTGCCTCCTGTAGAGCGTCGGTAATCCGCTCCTGTTCAATCGGGCGCCACACGTAATCCCACATGCATATTTCATTTGATTCAGAAAATATTTTGATAGTAACACAAAACTAGTTCGCGCCACCACTATTTTCTAATGCGTATTATTTCTGATATAGCGTTAATTCTACAAGCGATATTATAAACAAAAATGTATTGCAGAATGATCCTAACAACTTAACATCTGAGTAGTTATTAGGGAAGCATGATTGGAATAAAACTAATTTTACGGATTTTCCTAATCAAAAAAGTAAAATAAACGCGATAAAATCCGTAAAATTAGTTTTATTACAATGTTTAGTATTCGCGTAAATATAAGAAATCATTAGGGAAGCATGGTGTATGAATGTAGAAGAAGCGAGAGAGGTGTGCAAGAATCACCCCATATAGAAATCCGTGATCTCTGACTACCCCTCTGGGTTATGGGCATATTAATTTAGTTATACGGAAAGAAAAAACTTTAGCAACATATTAAATAATTGACTGCAAGGAGGTGTGTGAGATGTGGCACAGTTAAGTTTCCGTGGTGTAAAGAAGCTAAAATTTAAATATTATAAAAAATATACAAATTTGTCTCTAATTTATTATGATCGAACTTCGAGCAGTGAGCACCAGTACCGACTACTACCTGTATTATTTTATATGATCGTACGTACCTCTGTTCTTATTGAAGTATTTGCAATAGCACATGGTCGCAGAAACTGCAGCAGTCACAGCGAACAGTCCCATAACGACCAGCACTGTGACCAGTAGTGTTGTTAGTTCGACACGCACGGGGACTTGTGCTGTTGATTTGTATTGCAGGTATTAAATTTGTATTGCGAGTATTAGAGTGAGAACATAGATTTGTATTTTTGTATTTGTATAAATAAGTTACAAATAGGTTTTCCAAATTTATTCATTGTATGATTTCTCTCTATGGCTTGTCTCGAATTTCTCATATTGATTGAACCCTCCACGTAATTGGAGGCTTTCCGTGGATTATAATCGTCGGATACGTTCGCCCGATTTGCCAGCTGTCAGTATTACGTTAATACGGGTATCATACAACAAATCGGATACCCATGACAATTTCTGACTTTATTTTTTCATTGCACGCTTTCCAAAGTTATTACTGGCAAATTATTGGCAGTTTTAACTATTATATATTATACTATTCTTTAATAATTGAGCTGTCAAATGCAATAAAAAATCAATCGATCGGTAGTTCTTAAGATTAGTTCAAATACATAAACTCTTCAGATTTATTATTTTAATAATTATAAATTGTTCTTATGGACAAAGAAAGTAAAAAAACAAGCGGTTCATTTGATTTCAAATTTAAAAACGATTCCCAATAATCAGATGAGTAGGAGGTTACTATCTTATGCAGAAAAGGAAAGATTAAGGGGGCTAGAGAAGTAAGGGGCATTAGTCTCTAGATAGGTTAAATTGTTTAAAATGTCGTTGTGTGTCTCTAACCGTGGATTTACACTGCCGAGAACATTCACATAAAACATTTTGTCATTTCAGTTTCTTCAGAGAGAAAGATAGAGAGAAAGCTTGTATCGCGGCACGATTTGGCCAGTGGCCAGCTTAATTTCGAGATCAAACTAAATAGTAATTTTAGTTTATAAAATGTATTATTTTGTCTCTATAAATAAATTTGTTGACTAACTCGACATTTCTTTGATAACAAATTTGATCTCGAATTACAATTTAAAGGATTTAAAGGCAGTCATACCTGTCCTCCTTTCAGGATACTTGATCAAGCTGCAGGTCAGTATGAATGCATCACTAGAGCCCTTAGCGTTGGTCGCCCGCACTGACAAGGTAAGCGCGCCTCGGGAATAGACATCGGCCACGTCGAATGTAGGCGAGTCGTTTGTGAGATTGCGTAGTAACAGTCCGGATTCAGTGTCGTATATCTACAAGATAATTTTCATATTTTAATACGAAAATTTATGACAAATTACACATTGAAATAATATAATTCATTTCTCTCTCATATATAATTCACTTCAAAACTTTTTCCGTAGGTATGTAATAAGCTAATGAGTTGCAGATGTGATGCCTACTTCTAATGGACAGAGGGGGAAACACGGAAAAAAGGGTATTTCCTTTTCTTATCCATCCTCATCCCCATCAAATCCAGCGCCCCTTCCCATCCTTTCCTCAGTAGAAATGGAGTGAAAGTAAAATAGGACTAGAACTAGGCCTCCGGCACCTAACTTACCTGACTAGACGCGGCAATACTTCTACTCGACTCTACTACTACTTTTGGCTTAAAAGTGAAATATAGGAACCCTCGGAGCCAATTTTTTATACATGTATTACATATAGAGTTATAAATTCACCTCTAAAACAAACGTCTGGCGCACCCCACCATCGTAACCTGGCGTGCAGTTCACCAACAGGGAGTCGTACGTGACATTCGTCACCTCACAGTTCTTCACGCTCGATGGCTTCTCTAAAAATAACTTATTTTGTAGAAAACTAGGCTAGAAGTTACACCTCACCTCATTAATAACTCATACATTTAATAAACGTAAAAGAAAATCTACTCCTAAGTAAGACTTGAAACAATTAAAATTTGTTATTCCATGTCGGTTCCATCAGGTCTTGACGACGACTTGACCAGAGGTCTTCTCTTTATTATAATTTGTATAAAATTGCCGAATCAATCCTACTCAAGTTTTGTTCAGGCAGCACCGAGGTCGTTGACGATTCGAATCATTCTCTGCCGGATATGATATCAAAATCCTTTTATAATACCTATTAGAAAGGCTAGTAAAAAAATCTTATGCAACGTACCAGCTGGTAAAATTTGAAATAGACACGGTTCTATTTGCGCTCCAATTGAATTCTGACCAGCGCACTGCACCCACCCGTAGTCTTCAGAACTGTTTATCACGTACTGGAATGTACCTGCCAATACAATACCTATAATGGTCATATATGATAATATAAAGCTACATGTATGTGTCAAGCACAAAATAGATTATAACTAATTGTATTGAAAATCGAAAAAATATGGTCATTGATCACAAACAGATCACTATCACAACGATATCACAGAATGAACATGGTTAAATCCTGTTTATAAATTTCCAGTACAAAAATGTAATATTTTACAAATGACTTTTTCGTTTTTAGACATTTTATTTATGTTACATTTACATTGTTACATTACATTAAGATAACATTGCTATGACATAATCGTGGTTTGAAGGGCTTCTTGGAGGCCGATGTTTAAGAGCAGACGATTGTATGATACGGACGATGATATAACTCACCCAGTTCGTCATAGGGCGAGTGCAGCGCAGAAGTCTTGAGCTCTTTCTTGCTGTGTGTTGAGCTGTTGAACCACCAGCGATACGTCATTGGCTTCTAGTGTAAACAAACATTCTAGATAAATACGTGTATTAGTTTTTATCCATCTCCTTAGCTTACAATAGTTTACATATATTTCATCTTTTAACATACACTAGAGATTTAAATAAGTACAAAAACATTGAAATCTTATTTCGTTTGTATGTTTGGGAGTTAATTCGAAATAATTGATAGAAGTTTATCACTGTATACCGTAAGAAAATTTAGAAGTCGTTAGTATTTTACCTTGGGGTTAGCGTTCAATTCGCAGCGAATAGCAACGACTTCGCCTCTAGCCGCGCGTACCACGCTCGGCTCTTGAGACTTGCACGCTGGTGCAACTGTCACAAAATATTACATATATACATATACGAAAATACGGTAAACAAAAACTTTACTTATATTGCGAGTACGGAGGAGTATGAACGTTAGGCATATTTAAAGTTTCCATGCAGAAGCAACATAGAAAGTTTTGTATAAAATAATATTTCGTTCATAACAAACAATAATAACTAAATATCTTGAATTTCGACCACTAAGCTACTGGTCGACAAACTTTGTGATAAGCACAAAATCTCTATTGTACAAGCACATTGCTGTGACGTCATCGATTCAAGTGTTATGTTACTACACTCGAGTAGTATGTATTACAAATCTAGTTATTATGTATTAGCAACTATACATTAGATTATGTATTAGCAACTATACATTAGGGATCGTCTTCATATCGGTATTACTATAATACCTATAATGGTATTACAAGAGCGGAATTTCGCCTCTAGAAATTAACAATCTTTAACATCGTGCGGGGTTAATTAAGTTAAAAATTAGCATGTAGATTAAAAAAATTATAATTTACTAGGCTATTATATGAAAAACCGACAGTGAATAAATTATAAATAACGAATTATGGCGAAGAATGTATACCAAACAGTTCTTCACCATAAATCATATAAATTGTATTATAATTAGTGTTTAGATAGTCCGCACAATATTTATTTATAGCAGCATTCTTACATACACTTTTTTTCATAGACCAATCAAGGTTCGTATGATGAAATAAGTAATTTTATTTATAAAAAAAAGGAACGGGCACAAACACTTCTCATGATACTAAGAGAGACCACCGCTGTACATTAAAGGAACATAAGAGCTGCGTGCTAAGTATTTTCAAGAAAGAGGAGGGGACTAGACAGGAGAGGGAGTGGTCATCAGGTAAAACGCAGTATAAATACTTCCTCTTCATCTTAATTTACTGAGATCTTGGCACTGCCCGAACAGCTTCTACTGCCGGTTCAACCAACATTCTAATCCTCTTTCCGTTCCCATGGTTTTATAATTAGGAAATGATGGGAAGGGGAAGATGTTTTAACAGGAAAGGGGGATCTTTTTTCTGTTTCATCTCATCTGTCTATCAAATATAGGCAAGACATCTGGAACTCATTGGCTTGTTGCAGATGCTTGAAGTGACCACAATCTAACTGGTCGCTTAATATCAGATGAAGCGGTTCACCTGATATTAAGCGACTTGGGAGCCGGCTTACCCCCTACTTCTATGAAAAAAGTGATTGTACTCTGCTCCAAATAATTTCAATACGTACCCAAGAAACATTTCAATTACTCGTCGAAGTTCATCAAATCACTGCTACTACTGTGTCTTTACTTACATTTAACGTCCAACAGTAGGGGCTCGCTGTGACCATCCCCTAATGTATTCCTTGCGGTGCAGACGTACGCACCGGCTGCGGTACGAGACACCCGCTGCAGTACCAAGCTCTGGTTGGCCAGGAGGACGCCCGTTCCCGGTTTTACTGTCACACCCTGGTGGAAGAAACATTGCAACTGACTACTGTCCACTTCTGACAAACTGTCCTGATTCTGAATTACTGTCTTATTCTCCGTATACTCACAAATCTCTGAACTCGAAAGAAAATCAATATTTTCAGTAAGTTTGCATTTTTTTGGATACTAATTGCTTCTTGGCTCTAATTTCAGAATCGTCTATATGGTCATACTGTAAAAAAGATTTAAAAGACTTGGCCTATCGCAACAGAAGTTCTTAATGAAAATGTAAACAGCACAGAAATAGATGAGTCAAGTCAAGGTAAATAACAGCAGCATTGACTCGTTAAAAGAAGAAAGAAAATACCTTTATTATTGTCACTACATACACTAGAGAAATATGTTCAGAGCTACATTAAGTGTAATAAAAAAGAGAGAGGTGCCTTATGGACACCCAGTTGGAACGGAGTTTTTTCGCTACATATTTTTGTATTGAAAAAAGTGCCTCAAAAATCGGTGGCGTTTTTCATTAATACACTTTTTGTAGACTAGCATAGCCCGCACACAAATTAATAACATACGGCAAAGAACTTTGTTGGAAAATATGACATTTTACGCAAATGAAGTTGGTACTATCACTATAGTACCAACTTCATTTGCGTAGAGTCACTACTCACGTTATGTGTGAACGCCACATGACTGTGCCAAGGATTGGCACGGACCCTACAGTCTAGATACACGTCGGAACCCTCCACCACCTTGTCAGCGTTAATGTTGGCGCCGATGCTCAACTTCACCACCGGTAAATCTGAAAGTAAAACCTGGGTCAACACTTTTTTGTCATTTGACAGGTTATCTGTTGTCTTCAACTTCTTTTTCCAGATAAATAATTTCTAAGGCGAGGAAAGATAGTATGTGTTGTAGGTATTTGTTGTTTTGTAGGTAGTCATTTGTATTCCTGAAATTTATAATGTTACTAGCAGTTGCCCGCTGCGTCGCACGCACTCCTTTGTTATTTTTCACATAATAAATAAACACAGTAATTATATATTACTTTTTTTTTAAAATCTAAACCATCCACGAATCCCCTTGAAATCACACAAAAAATTTCATCAAAATCGGTCCAGCCGTCTAGGAGGAGTTCAGTGACATACACACGCACACAAGAAATATATATATATATAAAGATTAATCCGGTACAAGGTACGGAACGAGTGCATTAGGTAAAGCCAGAAAGTAGCAAAGTTAGCATGACATGGGTATGCTACGAGAGAAAATGGCATATGACACGGAGTTTTAGATATGAATGTGAAGGGATATGTTTCTAGAGGAAGACCTAAGAAAATATGGACGGATTGTGTGATGACATGAGCAAGAAAAGACTACAGATGACGGTTGATAGGAGAAGAAAGAAACGTGCTGACTCTCATTAAAGTGGGAACAGCACAGGAGAATGATGCAATCAGTATTTGCTATTAATCTTGTGTTAAGTACGTTATACGATATGTTAAGTGACCACAGTTTAACCCTTCAGGAATCTTCTTTTTCCTATCTTCTGTACTCTACCACTGTTTTGGTTGTAGTTTATCCTGGGTATATGGCATACACACTGGTAGGGGATTATTACGACTGGATTAATGACTAGTTCTACAAATTTACGTTGACAAAGTGAGTGGCAAGTTTTGATAAGGATGGGCTAGACGAACTTATATCGATTAGCTTAGTAACAAACTAGACACTTACAAGAAAGGCTATAGAAGAGCATGTATGTATGCGTAGATCTATGGATGTACAACCGTTCCATACCAGGACCACCTCAAATAGATCTCCGTCTACCCTTCTGGGTTACGGGTAAGTGCATATTTATTAATACAATATTTACACTGTATCTCCATTTTCCAGCCATCCTCTCTTGTGGAGTGCACCAGTGTTGGCTGCACCACTCTGCAGGACAGCACTCTGCCACTATCCTCGATGGTAGGGACGAATGTGAGCACGCTGCTAGTTATGTTGCCATCCAGCGCAATCTGGTTCAAAAGAATGTGGGAAATACAGAAGGAAGGTCAATTCTGTGAATTAATTTCAATTGTATCAATTTTAGACGCAATAGGCCCCACTTGAAGTATTCTAAGTTACGACAGAACAAATGTATACCCTCATCTCATCTGTTACTTGATCAGGACCTAGAACATATTTTAGATAATATGTACGAATCAAATATGTGTGTATAAATCAAATGTGGACATATTGTCCAACATAATAATCGAAGTCCCGATCAAATAACAGATGAGGGTACAAATTTCTCATGGCGTATCTTAGATCAAAAGCAATACAAATTTTACCCGGTAAAATGAAATCACGAATGTGTCTATTTAGGTGTACATTTAAGCATATTTATATTTATTTATAAAAGCCGACAAGATGTTTTTAAGTAGGTATCGAGGTACGTAATTTATTTTGGAAACATTATTAATAATGTAAATTGCTTCCCTAAATTTAGTGTAAGGGCTCCGCCGGGTCGGATATTAAGTACATTAAAGAAGCTGTAATTAATATGGGGCTCCTTCAAATTGATATTCGTATACGCTTTCGTTCGCAAATGTACCTACAGCAAGTTAATTGCTATTTAATTACTTCGACATTTTCTTAATTACCTACCTGGCTGTTTTTATACGAAATTCTATTTTAAACATAAGGTATACAATATTAGCATAGTATCCAACGTATTAATTGTTGAACTTTAGCGCCAATGGACGCAGCACAATGCTCAAAGAATACTTTGCATACTTTTTTAAATATAAATTTAGTCTACAGTGTTACAATCTTCGATCAACAATATAAATGTGTGTTGTATTTATAGTATAGTATATTTTTGATCGAAGGCCTCCCACAAGATGGATCCATGATCTTGTCCAGGTTGCGGGAGTCCACTGGATGATTGCAGGGAGAGCGATGAGAGGCCTGCGTCCAGACGACGACTGTTCGCTGTAGAGATGGAGATAGAGAGAAAGGTTCAAGAATAGCGTTCAAAAGAATGAAGTGGCATGGGTAGGCATTCTAAAAGATGGACTAATGATCTGGGCAATATTGCTGGTTCACTGGATATAATTGACGATCCTTGAAAAGGAAGTTTTAAATACAGAATAGTTTGGAATTCGTTTTTCCCAGTTACAACTTACCGTTTGTGTGACAGTGGTCATTTTATTGGCTCCCTTCCACCAGGACACGGTGGGGGCAGGCCGGGCCCCCACCACTTGGCAGGTTAGCGAAGTGCTGCGACCCGCAACTAGAGGTCTCTGCCCACCTTGTATCCGCACCCACAGCGGACGTACTGTTTACATACAAAAATGTGTTATACATTTCCAAAACAAAAACAAATAATTTTTTCTTAAATTATTTACACTGTTCGATTATATTATTAAAATAAAAACAAATTGTCCTTCATCCTTCCCGGGGTAAACAGAGCTAGCAATCAATATTTGATATTCAGCTAAATTATTGGGAACCAAAAATGACCAGAAGTTAAATTAGCTTACTCGTATGTATACGTGTGTCAATTTTTTATATTTTTTATTTGTATATCTCCTTAAACAAATAAATAAATACATACATACATCGGGTAAAGATTTCGAGAACTGATTTCTTATTATTATCATACAATTATGATAATAATAAGAAATCAGTTCAATTATTCCTGTACTTTACTATCTTACGTGGATTTTGAATGACAGAAAAATAGGTAATGCGGAAAAAGTATGTTATAATTTAATATCTAAGATAGATTATAACTGTTTTATTTGTTCTTTCTGGTCTTGATGTTAAAAAAAAAATTTACTCAAATAACATAATAGACATATTTTGAATTATTAATAGTTTTCGATCAAACTATAACAACTCTATTTACGTTGAACTAACTGCTGTGTTAAAATTTGGACATAATAATATATTGTTATAGAACAAAATAAAGCTCGAAATAAAAACCTAATTTCAGCCAAATGACCTGTATTTATGATAAAGGAAACGCTCCGGAAATTTCTAGGACGGCCTGAATACGTATTCAACACAAATGAACCGGACTTTTATGTATAGAGTATATATTTTATTCTGCTTTTGCAGACTGCTCTTTACATCTCCATATTAAGGTTCATTTAACTGTACATTAATACTTAAATAACTATTAAAGTTCCTCATGTATTTTTAAACATAAGGTGATAGAGCTAGACATCTTTCGTTATCCTCTTTAAAGACATTCAACTTTTCGCTCAGTGTATTCCAAATAGACTTCATAAATGTATGAAGTAACTCCTGCCTTGCTTCATACATTCAACAATGCACATAAATATATTTATGTGGATTTTATTGCATTAATTTACGTTCTTTTTTGTTCCCGATGATGACATAACCTAAATTCTGAATTTCCTTTACACTTTGACTTTAATTTATAAAACGCTGTATTAGATATGTAGATATCATAATTTGAAATGAATAGTTGGCATGTGGTACTCACGGTTCATGTCGACGGACAGAGTGCGGGACAGCGGCTGTATTGAGGGGTCCGTCACGGCCTGTTGCGAACAATTACATCGATTTTAATTGATTTTAATGGAATATTATTGTTTGTATTCATTTTTTAATGCATTAGCAGTTGAATACTTGATGGAACTGCAAATAAGGTACCGCAGATGTATGTGAAGTAAAGGTTTTAAATAACGAATTGGGTGACGCTTTCAGTCGTCCTTTCTTTCCTTTCGCGTATCTACCATAGGAACAAATGTTCGTTATTTATCTGCAGTTCCTGCAGTGTTTTCAGATGTTTTCAAATATCGTAGCCATTATGAGGCCATCTATTTGACATAACCGTTACGTATAACAACAAAATATCAATTGTAAGACGATTTATCATAGTTATGGCATGCTGATGAATGCGTATGAAATATTCATAAGGCTATTTACAGAGTTTATCTCACCTGACAAGTAACTTCAGTACCATAATCAGATCTATGAAGATTGAGGGAGATTTTGGCCTTGCCCTCGGAGTTGTCCAGCAAAGCGTGGGACTTCCACCAAGACACCCTCGCTGTAGGACGACCTTTAGGACAAAGTTTTAAGGTAGATAATGTACAGTGGGTGTAAAAATTGGCTCGTCACCTTATAGTCGACGATTGCTTTAACTAGGGAAACTGATAATTAAATAGAACATGAACATTTATTCGAACTTCATATTGAATAGTAGTTATTACTATTTATTATTGTTGTATCAAGGTAATTAATGTAAAAGAAACGGATGAAAAGAGAAAGCGATGAAATGCGAATGGGTGTGTGAAATAACACGAATGGAAAAGGTACGAAGCGAGTACGTTAGAAGCCCGATAGTAGCACCGATAGTGAAAAAGTTAAGGAGCAAACAGTTAGCATGCCATGAGCAAGTTATGAGGAGGAAAGAATTGCATATGATTAGCAGAGTTTTAGTTATGAATGTGGAGGGATATTTCGGTAGGGTTAGGACTAATCAAAGATGGATGGATTGCGTGAAAGGTGTCATAAGAGAGTGACCACTGAAATGACGGATGATAGATCGAACTTCTTTTGCCGACCCCACATAAAATGGGAAAAGAGCAAGGAGATGATGTTGTCTTATAAAGTAGATAAGTATAATTTTATATGCAGTCGTCTGCTTGGTGGTTTCGTTCCATAAAGGACTAACCGTCTCGGACTTGATAAAGGAATGAATTTGTGAACTGACAAAGGTTTTCGTACCCGAACTGTACATACAATACGTACATGGATTGGTGACCGCCAATGGGCTTAATTGGGCTTAGCTGCCTGTCGACCGCTGCGGTCGTGCGCGACACTGCTGCCCCACAGTGAGCATAGTTGGTAAACGCAAACTTGCTAGTTGCAACCGCTTGCTGGCCACAGACAGTACACTTTTCACTTGCTGTTGCGGCCAGGTATGACTAAACATGTTCAAAGTAGCCGCACAGTGCGTACGTGTCTTAAAAGCGCTGAATTTTATTTTCCATCAACTATTATTAAGGTTTACTAAATTGGGATGGGTAAGCGGACCAACTTACCACCAACGGCGATGCAGGTGAGATTGACCGTCGTGTCCTCGTCGTAGGGGCCGAGCACGCTGCTGTCCACTTCCTTGCCATCCTGATTTATAATCAGAAGTCTGTCGGGTGGTACTGAGAACAACAATATAATTCTAAAGGACTATAAAAACGTGTTTGTTCCTTTATTACTTTAATTGATGATTTAATTATTTTAATTTATCATTACACAGTATACAACAAAGTCGCTTTCAGTGTTTGCTTCCTGAGATCTTTCTATTTATCTATAAAACATGCATGGTATAGTGGAGAAAAACGGAGAATTTCAAAGATTTGTAATATTATGTCGTAAAAACATATTTTTGTGCGCTCACATATCAAACGCTCGCTAAACCTTACGAGATAGATCAAAGTATCTTAAAAAGATTTACAAAAAAGTAATTGATGGAAAATATAGTTATATATATTTTAAGGATAGCTTATTATACCCATTTTACCTTATAAGAAAATTGTCACACACAATGCAGTAATTAAAAACCAAGTAGACGGACGGACGGACCTTTTAATTCTTATTAACCTAAATACGTTAGTTACCAGCATTTCATGCACATTATGATAATCCTTTAACACCATATAATTTAAATTATTATCTTGGAGCTGTAGCCCAATGTGCTTAAGCTCAATGGGCTTTCAATAAAGGGGTATAACCCATCCAGCAATTCATGCAGCTAGTAAGATAACACAACATAAATTAATTATAAAGCGGAAAAAAGTTTTCCGCGTTATCTAGACACGTTTCTCAGGGATGTGTCTTGCAACGTCACAATGGATGGCATATTGTAATAAAAAGACTAATTGGGCTTACTTTCTATTCTAGATTCGATACACGTCTCCCACTTAACAACCTTGTTATATAGTCAAGTTTTGGGTAGTCCACTGGATGAGACCTCTATTAGCTGTCAATGATAACGACGCTGACAAAATTACGAGAGTCCAATGAGGGCGACAAAGGACCTCTGCAGTGATCCCTGTAGAAGATCTGCGAAAGTCTTTTTTGATTATGATTTTACTTATTATTATTAGACAGCAATGAACGAACTCAAAGTATACCTACTAAGCACAGTGAGGTTCAGCCTCGTGTTCTTCGTCTGGGACTTGATGAAGTCCACCCTGCATCTGTACTGGCCGCTGTCTTCAGCCCTGCGTAAAGAGTTCTGTTACTATACATGTTTAATAAATAAAAGAAAAGCAAAGTAATTAGTTGATTTATAGCGCTCACGCTCGTAGCCCAGAGGAGTAGGCAGAGATTACTGATATTGATTCGGGCGATAGTGACACATCTCTCTCGCTTCTTCTTCAAATCGGTCGTTCGAACATTTGGAAGGATGAATAGAGAGCTCTCTCTCGCTTCTTCTTCAAATCGGTCGTTCGGACATTTGGAAGGATGAATTAAAAGCTCTCTCCTCACTCATCCTGTAACTTCTGTAATTGTAACTCTTTACGAGACAATGTTGCAAAAGTGAGTGGCAGTATTGGCAAGGAATGTTCAACTTGAAGTTATCGATCAGATTAGTGACATCCTAAACGAAGGCGACATAAGGATTACCCGCAATCGACGAGCATGTCTGCGTAGATGTACAGATATGTAACAATATTTTGTACGTCTATCTCATAGCCAATCAGATATATAAATGGGCATAACTAGGACTTTAAAAAAGAAAACAACACGGGCATTCATAAGGACTGCCAAGAGAAGAGAAAACACAAAACAAGTGGGAAGTCGCGACAATAGTTCCAAAATCCAAAAATATATAATCAATATAAATAACCCCGTGTAAATTAACAATAAAACTCAAAATTGAATACAAGGATTACAAATGAAAAAAAAATCGTCGAAATTATTCCAAATTCAAATAAGCATGTTGCTGACGCATGTTGTCACGCGACCCTAAAACATTTCTCCCTAACAAAAATCATCTAGCGAAGCTAAAGATGTATTCACTTCCAAAATGTAAGGGTTTAAGAAATGATAGTTATAAAGACTTTTTTTTTTTTCGAGCAAATATCAATCTTTATTTTATAAGTGATAATCCTATCTGATGATAGAAATAACTAATTTGATAGGATTTGACAAACTATGTATGGGTGTTTGTTACTCTCACGCAAACATTACTGAATGGATTTTAATGAAACTTTACAATTATATAGGTTATACATCAGTATGACACAGGCTATAAATTACAAACATATTGTGTCAATTATACAAAATATCACGATAAGTGTCAAGTAAGGAGGAAAAAATTCCGCCATATGCGAGCTATTCTGCTGTGCGCTGCAAAAACCGTTAGAGTTACACGTATATAGTGTACAATGGAAATATTTGCCTTTAATAGTCATATAAAAAATCCGCGACAGCATATCATTTATGTGTGAGCCACTATCGCCAAAATAGTGGACCATTTATTAATTATAGGGCGGAACGAAGTTTGCCGGGCCAGCTAGTAATGAATATAAAACTAGACTACACTGGACCTCCCGTCCGGTCAGCTAAGAAATGTATGTATGTGACGTACAACGAAGATGTATTTCTATACAATAGTCTTTATAAGGGCTCTGTAACTAACGGTTTGTCTGAGACTGACGTTAAAACGGCCATGTTTAATTAGTTGATGAAGCGAGGAAATTCCTCGAAGCGGCCAGCCGTGGACGGCTAATTAACAAGCTTGCTTAACGTACCCCACAGCGTATTTAATGTAATAGAAATAATGACCACCCGCCGATGTAGTTAGATAAAAACTAACCTAAAAATTTATATTTATGTGACAGTCACATTGTAACAAAATTTCAACATACATTAACCATAATTTGTGGTATTTTAATGAATCAAATCAAAGGGATAAAGTAAATAAAATAAACTTATCACCCACGAGGTTTTTACAATTTGAGAATTCCATTTCTTTACGTTTGAAGGCGGCAAACGCGGCGGGGGTTAAACACCGTTAAGTTCTAATCACCACAAATTGTGTACTTCACTAATTATCAATATTCGCAACAATCAGAACGGTGACAAGTTCATTGCAAATTATTGCGTAGTAAAGACGTATGGGTTCGTTACATCATTTTAAAAACATTTATCTTTTTACTCTCTTCGTTTATCCTTTCAATGTGAAAAAGAAGATAAGAAGACGATGGAGTAAGAAGAGTAGAGACTACAGCATCTCATTCATAAGACGAAACACGGAAGTATAAATACATCTTCTGCGCTGGGTACTGCCCGCCTCAAGTCGGTGCCTTCGTGGAACAGGTCTTTCTGTCGACTCTCAGTTTTAATATCTTGAAGGATGAACATAATTGTTATCAAGGAATATCTAGGATCTTCTTTAATCGCTCAATATGTCCAACAACTTCCAGAAAAATATCTAAAATTTTTAACAAATAAACAACGAAATTTGTCACAATTTATACTGAACAAAAGTAGCTAATATTATAAAAGCGAATATAAAATATTTTCATCAATGAATATTTTTTCATCATGAAAATTTGCACACACATTGTCAGGGGTGCGGGAAAGGGCATAATTTACCATTTATCCCCAAGAAAAAAAAACCCGAAGAATAGAAAACATACTTTACCTTCATTTACCATATGTTGCTATGCTACGTCTTATTTTTTGTTAAAAACAACTTTTTAACATATTTTACTCATAATTCTAAGCCAGGAATATAAGAAACGAATACGTGCAAACCCGCAGTATGTAATAAATCAAAGCTTTACCATGTAGCTTGTTTTACTGCGGACGCTAGGATAACCCGTCAGTTTATAACATACTAATTGTAATTTGTAATGCGTCTGCTTGATAAGGTTTCTTATGGTGAACTATTTTGAAATAATCTCAATGCTGGTTATGAATAAATCGTTGAACCCCAATGAATAAATACTAGTAATCGCCCATTGGTCGAAATACGACCATAATTAATTTTACTTTCTTTTATAACAATTAATATTTTATAAAGTGTTTTGACACATTTTTAATTTAAATTTACGTTTTTCCCACTTGAAAAGTTTAAATATATGCCACATCTCACTCAAATATGTTCTAAAAGTTTTTCGCTTCCGTGTTAATAAATTGATATTTTATTTCAATAACTTACAAAAATTTTACCGATTGGTATATTAATTTCATTTATATACTAGAAAATTTGTGTGAAATGACCAAGCATCTCTGTCTACCCCGAAACATATAATCATGACCATATTCGTTACACTAGCTTTCGTGTCGATAATATTAATAACACTCTTATTTCTGAGACTTAACATGAAAAAACAGACAGGTGACAGAAGTGAAAACTCAAAACAGTTGTTGCTGACGCGTATTGCTGCCGCATTTTGAGCATGTGGTTCATGCGAACCTGTAAGATTTCCCCTACCAAATATCGTTTAAAGTTTTCACTTCAAGAACTTTTGGGTCCACCTTATTCCTGTGATGAATATAGGCTAGTTAGTTTGTAATGTACATTTCTATACATACCTTAGCCTTGTAAGTATGAGTACGGCCGGGGTGGTGTTAGTGCGAAAGGAAGCTCTCGTACCCAAGATGGCGGGATCCGACCAGTGTGAGGTCACACCTTCGCGTGTGTCCAATCTGCGAAACAAGTTTTAGTTATTACAATTTCATTGCTATATCAGAAAAACATATTCTATTCTAGGGTCGATTACTCATTCGATCCTAAATTATAATTCAAAGAGGACGAAATAAGTTTATGTGGCAGTCTTGGAAGGAACGTTCTAGACTTTCAGCTAAAGAAAGGCGACATTAAGGTTACCCGTAATCGACGAGCGTATTTATACAAAGAAGAAGCGGAGGAAGGAGATAGGTGTAGTGGGACCTTACCAAATGACAGTATTTTCCAAAAACGTCTATATAAAAGCATGTATGAACATGCGTGTCAAAAGTTAAGTTGGTAAGACTAACTCCCCGGCTACCCATTAAGCTAACAGTTGGGTAAAATAATCCATTTTAACACAGCTTAAACCTTAGTTGTAAGCACTAAGCTAAGTTAAAGCGCCAACTCACGTGCAAAGTTCCTTATAACGGAAAAACTAGTTTAATATTTTAAGCCGGTAACATTTTCCATTGTAGAACTTTCAAGGCTAGCTCGCGTTCAGCGTTGGGAAAATGTAATATAAAAATTGTGAGGTATTTTTTATGACCTCTCTTTTCATGTTACGCTGAAAATATGTTTCTACATATCTCCATGTTCATATAATATACTTCAACAGCATGTATATTTTACAAAATATAAGTCAGTACGCTAGAATACAAAGTAATGAAACAGCTGTTTGCTGTATGCTTGGTACAATACATATACAAATCTTATTCCCCTGTCCATCCTTTCTAATAAGCAGAGTTAGGTCTCCGGCACCGGGTTCATTGGTGACATTAACAAATTAACGGCCTGAACAAGCAAGGAAGTCTTCGAGCTTACTGTAAAGGGAATTGTGGAAATACTGAGATAAATTGAAGTGAAATTGTATAACATCGATAGCTAATGTTTTAAGGTAATGTGAGAAAAAGTTGTTTTTCGAAAATATTTTGGAATTTACATTTGTTTATAAAAAATCCAAATTGATCAGGAACAAACGATACATGTCAGTCATAAAAAAACTCTCCGGACTGCGAGTCTGCCTGTGGTCGCTCAACAACACGTCAACGTGCCTTTCCGTACCACCTTTTTCATAAAAATATATGATATAACTTACGAATATATAGGAGATTCGTGTCCCTGCTTGTACCAGATGACCAGCCCCACTCTGTCCTCAGGCTGGGCTGGCCGCACGTCGCATGGCAACTCTACGTTGCCGCCTGTTGGTGCGTGCAGTGACTCCACTTCCACTGTGGAAAAGAAGCATTATCAAACCAGCTGGTACACCTAACATTTTTATATTGAAACGCTTTACCACCACATGTTAAGTGTTATGACGGTGTGGACGAAAGATGGTACAGCACCAGTTTCCCTTGTAATGATTACCTAAACCATAATAACTTTTTCTGTAGGTACCTTTCATCCTTTTTAGTGATACTGGGGTTGAATTTTCATCTACCTACCTACCTCATCATAACTTTTCAGTCAGCCAGGTTGCTCTTTTATTTATAAAGATTTTGGTATAATCAAACCTCGGAAAAGTTTTTACTTAACATCAAATAAATGTATTTCTCGTTTTATAGATTAAATACCAAAGGATGTTTTAGTATATTTACATACGTCGATATTGCCTCAGAGTAAGCGGCGCGAATGTGTTTAATAAAATACGGTAGGGTGGGACAACAAAGCAGTCGCCGAGCCATTACAAGCACAATGCCAACACAAGCCTGCACGCACAATGTTCAGGCAATATTAGTGACGTTACGGTGACCTTTATTTGTACAATACAATGACATGCCTGGGTTACATTTTATTTCATCTGTATGTTATACGTAATAGGTCAGAGTCATCCTACAAGAGTTCTATAGCATTTCTTATACATACAATTTCTAACACAAGCTTGTCGTATAACCGACTAGAATATTAGTAGAGTTAGCAGCATAAAAAGGTAAGGTAGATCCAGCCTTTATTTAAGATACAAGGTTTTATTTTTGTTTATTATTTATTTATTTTTGAACTAATGTGGCGCCCAACCACCTGTTTGAGTTTTACTTCTGTCAGCAGTCCTTATGACTCCCTGTGTTTTTTTGAAGTGAACAATATTTGGTAGGGGAAAATCTTATAGGTTCGCGTGATCATTACGTGCAACATGCAACAAGCGTCAGCAACATGCTTATTAAAGTGAAAACATCTTTAGCGAAGTTAGATATATCTAGAAATCGTGAGGGAGAGTTGTTGTTGTTTTCACTTCTAACGTCATTCAGTTTTTTTTGTTTTATTTGACTATCTATATATCCGAACGAAGCCTGTGTTTATTTATTTAAAAATACTAGAATGCAATATATTGTCCAGACCGTATGTATTACCGTTGCCTCTGTTTGCGATAAAACCTTAACTTCAGATTAAGTTACAACTCAGAACAAATATGAAAATGCGGATATCCGATATTATATTCGACGGACAAATTTCTCCGGAATTTCACGAGCAACTTACGAACGCGATATTCGCCTATTTTCGTGGAAATTCTGCTAGAAAATTTTCAACATCTACCATATATAGGTCAATACCTACTTTACTTTTTAGCGGATTCCAAAAACGTGAAACGATCTTATTCTACTTCATGAAGCCAGCGAGTATGGTTGGTAATTTTTTTTCAATTTTTTCTCGAATGAATTCCGATATTCTTACATGTATTTAGTGATACATCAAGTATGTTTGACAAAATTTATTTACATTTGGAATGCATGTTTTCACGATGTCTGCACCAAGTATTTCTGCTATTGACTATTTTCCTTGCAGTAGATAGCGGACTTAAAATCGGCCCAGCTAATATAATACAATACTCCAATTACTAAATCTACTACCGTTATCTTAATTTTTAAACGCTAATTTTAACGCTTATAATTTATAATGTAGTTAAATAATTATGATATTAACTTTACATCAAAGTTTATTTCATTGTCAACATAATTGGTGAGTTGTGTCGTAATCGCCATGCTTGTCATGCGGGTTGGCGATCGCAGTAGGTTGTACCATGCAGAGACTGCTGCCCTCTAGCGGTTACCGGAATCTTAAATGAGGCGGCGGGGAACCGATCTTTGTCGCGATCTATTGTACGAGGCTAGTAGTGAACGACCATCGACTGAAAATAACAAGAAGTTTTAAAACGGAGTTCTTTATCGCACGTTATCTTTTGCTTGCGGGCTAAAAAAGTGTCAATAACATCACGAGGGGTATGCCATAAGCGAGCGCTTTCATATACTGTGCGTATATTTAAAATTAAAAATATATTTTTATATTTTTTAAATTTATAATGGATTTCCATGTGGCGCGATCCTGACACACATCTCTCCCTTCTAGTCATACATCAACGCATACTAATAATTTTAACGTTTGAATATCTTTTTTTAATAATATAAATATAAATTAGTACAGGGTATTTAAACAGTTAAGTACAGGGACACTGGTAACGGGACTCCGCTATCTTTTTTATTTGTTTATTTTTCTTGTCGATTCGTAGTATTTAGGATTTGTAACCGTATTGTAAAACATTATTTAACAATTATAAACATATTTGTGACCCGCCCGGGCTTTGCACGGGACAATATTCATAGAAATCGGTCGAGCCCCTTTGGAGTCTTTACACACGTCGCTTTTAATATATTTACATAGACAAAGACAAGAAACACGAAAGTACACGCTAAAAGCGTCGCCAAGCCGATTTTAAGGGATGTTTGTGGAGTCATTAAAAGTAGAGAAAACAACTCTCTCGTAATTACAACACAACCCTTTGAAAAGTTCTTAATTAATCTGCGCCCAAAATTCTGGTTCGCATTTTATAAAAAAAGGTCAACTACGTGTTACATCAGAAAATGTGATGTTATTTTATTTTTGTCTATTTTAACCGAATTTCGACAAATAGAGAATTTATATTTTTTTATTTCTGTCCACTATAGTTGCCAACATACTTATCTATATACATATAATAAAAATGTAACTGATCGCTGTCTGTACATGGAAGATATTTGAGAAAAACTATTATTAGGGGCCTTTATAAACGCAATCAAACCAATCAACCAAAATCAATGATTATTAGAATTTTTGTCTGTTTGTGCGTTTGTTACCTCTAATCTCAGAAACGGCTTAACCGATTTGGGTGCGGTTTTCACTAATCTATCGCGGTAAGCTTCACTTAACTTTTAGTGTGGTTTTATCTCAATCGTTTTATAAACAAAAAAGTTATATCAATTTAACTGTGCTACGGTCATACTGCGTCGACCCCACATACGCGGGAAATGGGCAGGGAGATGATGAGGTTACGGTAGTATTAAGTAGGTAATATCATTTCGTTTAGTAAAATTGCAGGGCGGGTGAAACCGCGGGGCACAGCTAGTTTTATATAAGATTGCGTAGTTACTTAATGTAGATAAAATCAATTATTGTTTTTTTTCCTCCTCGTACAGGACGGACGCGCGGGCTTGTGCGGCTTATGACCGCTGAACCGGGCTTCATAGTTAGTAGGCTTACTACTGTAAGTCATATTCCATAAGCTATTACATACAACGCAACACGCAAGTTTATGAACTTGTCCCGCTGCTCGCCGATCCCGTATTGTTCGACACAGTCTGTTTCCTCAGAACTTCGACATTTCTTATTCGAATTTTAAAATTATTTTTGCAATAACATTTAAAAACGATAGGCGACAGGCGATAACATTTATCGCCTTCCGATAATTGTTCCAGAGTTATTCAGGAATTTCGCGAATCGTAGTCGGTTTTTTGGAGTTCTACTGCGTTTGAATTATTTATTTACTTACAATACGTGGATATATTAAATATGTCGTAATGCAAGATATTTGTGTACAAATCACAATATCAGAAATTCAGTAGCCCGACTTCAAGTCAGAAGATTATTTACATTGGGTTGATATACTTTTAAACTTTCTTTGGAAAATGCTAGAAATATATTTAATAATTATAATTAGCCTAGCGAGTATTGCGAATATCATTAAACATATTTATTAACTTCCATTAAAACAGGGGTCAGAACACTAACTGCGTTTCGTCTGATGAGTGAGGTTCCTTAGGCCTAATTATAGTTCTCTTCCCCATCCCAGCCATTTCTGATATATAAATGGCGGCGGTGGGGGGGGATTTGAGCAGGGAAGGGATAGATAGGAAAAGGAAGTATATATTTTAAAGTGAAAAAAAATATCCGCGTTAGAAGATGGTTGGGGAAAATCTTATAGGTTCGAAAGATTGACATGCTCGACATGCGACATGCTTGTTTGAATTTGGAACAGTTTCGACATTTTTTTTTTCTTGTATTTGATTTTGAAAGTTATTGTTGAGGTAAAAGAATTTATTTTTGTTGATTATTTATTTAATTTTAGTTTTGGACTATTGTCGCTCCTGCCCACCTGTTTTTGAATTTTCACTTCTGTCGGCATTATAACCAAAATCCAAGGTCAATTTGAAACCATCGAGGAATTTTTAGATGGATATTCACAACCCTCCCCCCTCCTCGATACGTTGTCTTCCCCCATCTCCAAGAAACATAATACCATTTTAAATCCTCAATATATAAAAATTACTTTGGAATCACAGAAAACATCAAATGCATGTTGTTTGTTTTCTAAATTTGGAATTATATAAAAAGAGCATTATATTGTTCAATTAAGACTGACGTGTGAGACTTCGCAGAAATTCTATATTTAGTTAATCCCCGAACGTATCAGGAAATGCGCGGCCTATTTTTTTGACAGCCGGATTGACGGGCGGAAGGTAGATACGCAACAAACTACAAAAAGTTTCTTAGTACTCGACCATTTCATCTTTCCCTTTGTTCTAAATGTAAGCAAGTTAATGAACTGGGTCGACACTTGAAGGGTCTTGGCGTTTTTTTCATAAGTCTTTTGAGATACTTTTTTCTTATACAATGTCCTTTACAATTAGATTTCAAGAGAATTTCCGTAGCATGGAATTTTTAAGAAATAATATAGTAAGGGATATACTAAGAAAATGACAATGAACTATGTATTTAGTCAGGACACTCGATGGGAATAGGAGCCCAACAGACTTGTACGAGCTCCAATGTCAGAAAGAGAAGATAAATGATATATTGTGGAGACATGATAAACGACCACGTAAATTTAATTTAATATATATAATATATATCGAAATAAACTAAATCGCTACGAGGCCGTTCCTTTGCGTGTGTCTTATAAAAACAGATCTCTAACTATATATAACTTTAAACAGTCAGCCCGTGACCATGGCGAATGCAACTGTGCCGAAATATCGGGAGCTCAAAAAGGCTAATCGTGGTAACAATCCCGTTTCTTACAAACCTTGTATGAGATCTCTTACTATTTATCTCATGCGCTCAAGGCAAACATTAACTTGTATTTCTTAGGAGACAAGCTTTGATAGCGTTTGCATTTCGTTCAGAACTAGAAACATATGACTTCTCTACGACCTCTTGATTACATTTTCCTATAAGCTCCTTTCTAAGGCTATAATGTAAACTCGCTAAAGCTCTTGAGAAGATCATTGACTTAGCCTAAGTATCAATACTAGCAACCGGCCAGACGTCAAGATTCAACCAATTTTTATTCAGCGAAAACTCTTGAAGAGTTAACCGCCATATCAAATCACACTCAGTTTCTAGAGAGAGAAAAAGTTGATGATCACTTAAGTGACATTTGAACGGACATTTGACAGCATGCTAGTAAATTTTTTCCGTTGATAAGCCTTTCAGAAACAGTTTTTTAAGCACAGAATGTTTAATATTACCAAACACATGCCTCCGCTCTTGCAACTTTCTTAAATAAAAATAAGTGCGCTCACGCCAGTCACCCAGAGGGGTAGGCAGAAATTATGGATTTCCATTTGGCGCGATCCTGGCACACCTCACTCGCTTCTTCTACATTCATACATCTACGCATGCATGCTCGTCGGTTATAGGTGCTCCTAATATAGCCCTTTTTAGTAAACCACTAATCTGATCGATATAAGTTCTCCTAGGGCGTCCCCTACCAACTCTGCCACTCACTCTTGCAACATAAATTTGTTTCGTTATTAAATGTTCTTGAAATTTTTGCTTTAGATAGATAGATCCGCCTTTTTTTGGTATGTATTCTAACTGCAGGGACACAGGCCTCCTCTCCAAAAGAGGAAAGGGGCCGAATCCACAACGCTGGCCCAGTGCGAGTTGGTGGATGTCAATTAATTTGAATTTGGTGGTTCTAAGACATGCCGGTTTCCTCACGATAGTTTACTTCGCCGTTTTTGGAGCAGTGGAGAATAAATTTCATAGTAAAGCGCCTGCCTGGGGTCGAACCCGCGCCCTACAAAACGTAAATCGGGGCTTGAACCACTGAGCCACAGCTGTTTTTGCTTTTCGTATTAATAATATTTTAGCAGATGCTGACTAAACCTTAATACGTGTAATATAAACAGTAATGAACAAAAGGCAATTACAAACATTGACAAACTATAGGGCATCAAACGTAGCCCGTCAGGTTCTGATGGCGAACTAATTGAGAGTCGCTCGACTGACACAATGATTGACGAAAATTAATACAATTTAGCGTCGTTCATTCATCATTCAAAGTTTGTAACGCGAAGATTGTCGGTGCCAATTATCTGTCGGTGAAGCGGCGGTACTGCATGTGTCGTTCGTTAGTGCTTCGCTAATTGCTACAGCGATCGTTTGGTACAGTTCTTTGCGCACGGGATGGATCAGGGTTTGGTTTAATAACCACAGACATTATTTTTCATAGCTTTAGGCGAAGGAAAGAAGACCATGAAGTTAAGTGTACCCATGAACATTCACAATACTAGACAAGAAAGTGTTGCCAGCCGAAAATACTCCTTGTCTTTTAATTGAAGGACCTGAAGACGTGGTGTAAATACCTCTGGAGATAGTACGTTCCACGAGGCAGCAGTTAGGGCAGAAAATTGTGCGTAAACCAAACAATTATCTTATACTTTGTTTATTTATTCGATAGAGATCCGAATTCATGCAAAATAAAGACGCTAATCTATCCCACTACAACCATTTATCATTTAAAATTGACGCTAAAACACGAATGTTCATATATCATCAATAATGTCAAGATTCATATTATAAGAAGACATTAGCAACCCTAGTAATCATTTGTTTTATTATATTTATGGAAGAGACAAATGACGTTGTGTCGCAATCGTAGGTGGTCTTTGAGAACATGGACCGCCCACGTATGGTACTTAAGTCAGATCCTGTTCTTGAACTGTTGAATGAAGGTGACCGGAGCTAGCAGAGAATTTTATGAGATTTTAATATTTTATGAATGGAAAACGAACTTTTCAGTTTTTGTTGATTAATATTGCATTTGTTGTTGCAAAAATATTGTCTTTATGTTTAAATAAATATCAATTTTTCTATAGTGCCAAAGATACAAGGGAAAGAATACGAATTTAATGACACCTCGCTCTACAAAATCAGTCAAGACATTCAGGCTACGGACGTCACAATGGAACGGATCACATGTCAACATTAGACTTCTCCGTTAATAAAAATTAAAAACGATTAAGAAATGTTCACTTACGCGACTCCTCAATAAGCACCTCTTGTTGACTATCGACATGGTAATGTAGGAGCATGAAGAGCAGCACTAGTTGCGACCGCGGCACACTCATTATCGACATCGGCACATCACTACAGTAATACAAACAGTCACAATAGACTGGACAACATCTAGTTTGTCATTGTCACATGTTTAACTTTTACATCGATCTATTGAATCTGTTCGCATCACTAATTTGTTGTCTCTATCACTTCTTATACCTGAAACAAAATAAAGTTTTGTGTAAATTAAAATTATGTTTTAAATAAATACAAATATACATTTTTATAAAGTAATAATTTTATTATTCTTATTCTCATATAAAAATGAATCTCTATTTCCCTTGGTCACGGCATCACGCGTGTACAGCTGGACCGACATAGACTATTTTTTTTGTTATATTTTGTTTTGTCAGGAGAAGATTCTTATGAGAGAAAAAATTAAGAAAGTTTCGTGGAAATTAGATAATTTAAGAAAACTTAACGACCATATTAACTTGTAAGTAACCTTGCGGTTTTGGCATAACTGTCAGTCCTTTGACAGTTGGCGCGATTACCTTAAGTTAACCCTACTTAACGTTTGTAGGGAGAAACTACCTGAGCGAAGCCTTATCTACTTTATCGTAGCCTTAAGAGAAAATATATTGTATCTTGCTTTTAATTAAAAATAAATCATCAAAAACATCAAAATCTGTTACATAAATTTAAGGTCCTAATGTACGATGGCAATTTTAATATAAAAATAACAAGCTCTCATGACTTTTAATGCGTCTCTTGTGCGATTGTTAAATTACTGAGAATCGATTACAGAATCCAGACAGCTTAGTATTCCATACGATATACCTAGTTTACAAAACATACATTGCGATGCGAGAAATCGATTATAAGTGATAAAAAATATCGATATGTCGATCGAGAACATCTTCAATCTTCCTGTCGTGGTAGAAAATTCTTTCTCAACAAATATGGTCACACGCAACTGTAACATTTTTTTACTTCCCATTCGATAGATTTATTGAATCCAATAAACATTCCTAACGGGTTCAGACGATACAAGATTTATTATCAAACACAATATTTATAATGTTTTTGTTTAAACAATTTTCAAATTTAATTTGTATGAGTGAGATACGTGAGAAATAATGTCATAAACAGTAGAAGCAAAGCACATTGCCCGATTTGCAAAGTTTAAGTTAACGCAATAGGCCGGACATATAGGTCGCAGAACGGATGCTGATGAGCCCGAAATGTTCTAGAATGTCGGGCACGTACAGCTAGACACAGAGGAGGTAGACCTCCCATATAACGGAACGATGATATGATCAAAGTTGCGCGAGTGGCGTGAGGGCTGCAGGAAACCGATCTTTGCTGCGATGTATGGGAGAGGCCTACGTCCAACAGTGAGCGATTATTGGCTGAGATGGCGAAGCCGGCGACTAGATACCTCAGTCGACAGGCTGGCTAAAGGTGGGATTCGAATGGCAACATATTAATGTATATGATACATTTTGCCTAATAAATTTGTTTAGTGTGATGATCGTTTTTTTTTTAAATATTAGTACAACTTAGCTTTAAGCTAGGACATGGATCACGACAATAGTCGAATGACATATTCTAACCCACGACCATGATGTGCATGTTTCGCAGTCCGTACCCTTATCCATTAGGCTGTTGGCGCTTCTAAAACAGGTACCTAAAAAAAATTAATAAAGTGCAAGGGAATATGATAATTTTTCTTTTTTTCAATAGAAGGTAAACAAGCTTGCGGTTCAGTGACCATGTGATATTCAGTATTGGCCTCCTATCCTGTCCTTAATAACAATGTAGGGTTTACAGAAATGAGGCCTGTGAATAGGTGGGAATGTTCTCCGGGACTGATGAAACGAAACTCTGACACGAATGAGTATAGAACACTTTTCTGTCATACCTACGTTTGAGGTCGTTGTACTTTACTTAAAGGCGTACAAGTATTATACTGAAATAGTTAAATTCATAACATTTTTGTACATAATACGTGGCAGAATGTGGTTGTACAATTAATGATCTACTGCGACACAATTTGTACCATATTCTGGCAAATATTTTTATTTGATTTGATTTCCGTGTCGTGCTGGTTGCACGTCAGCAACGACTGTGGATGTAAAACTCTACCACATTACTAGTCGTAGGACACTTAAGGAGATCTCCGCCTCCTACTTAAGATCCAATTTCACATTTGTAAGTTGTTAAAACTAGATTTTATAGTACATCGAATCTATCCGTTTAATTGTTCTCTGCTGTTTTACACAAATCATAGGTCCAACTGGAAAGAGAACAATAAGTATACATCAGTGTGAACCGCTAGAATTGAGGGATAAACGCTCACGTTATATATGTTAGTTGATGCATTGTACCACAGGTGAAACTAGATTCACCAATAAACACAGCAATCAATGATCCGCAATACTGACTCGTATTACCTAAACGTAAGCTACATTTCCGCTTACAAGGGTCATAAATTATACAAGGCAGCGTTGAACAGTGGGCCTTATGTAAATACGGACCTCGAGGGATTTGGTGTACGTGTAAGCGCGTCCTTTGATGTGGGATTAAAGCAACTGACATCGACACGCTCTAACGCCTCCGTAAACTTTCATTAAAAAGTACTTTTTTATTTTCGGAATCGTTTCGTGAGAACCGATTTTAAGTTTGGAATTTAATAGTGTTCATTGAACCATTATGATGTAATTACAATGATGTGATCCGTTGCAAAAGCATTATAGCGATATATATAGGCAACGCGTCTGCAACTCATTTAGCTTGTTGCAGATGCCTCTGAGTGGGCCGGGCTTATGGGCTTACTATTAGGTGATCCGCATGTTTGTTTGCCACCGTCTTCTAATATATATAATAAAGAGACAGATGTCTTACGGACACCCGGTTAGAACGGAGTTCTTTCCGCTGTATCCCTGTACTTTATACTTTACTGTTTCAATACCTTTTACTAACTTATTTAAAACTCTCCCCCGCTCACCCACTCCACCTCCTCCCCATTTACCTAACATTTACCCAAAAATAAAAATAAATGACCTGTCGTTGGGACAGCTAGATGTTAGTGTTACGCTTATACATTTGTTGGTCTAGCCCTAAACAAACCGCAAAGAAATGATAACGTGTGATAAAAAAAAAATGTATAAAAGCTAACATCAATTTTCGTATACAGACAGAATGGACCTTCAAAAACGGACACACGACATTTGTCTCAAAAATTTACTTTTAAGAGGCGACATAAAAATCTTGATTTTTATGCGAATGTAGAGTAGTGCGTGCCACAGTATGCATGTGTATCTATGTCCGAGGTTTGTTAATTTTTAATTATTTGAGCGAGGAATTGAACCGAGAAGTGATTGGTGCAATTGCTCCCCATTGCCTTCACTTAACACTTGTCTCGCATTCTACTTGAGCCAATTGGTGATGCATCAATTCGAACTTTCGCAGCGATACTAAATTGTTTCGCTCTTCCTCATATCAAGTATAGCATGTACATATAGTCAACTCCGCGTTATTGTCCTAAAAAGTTGCCAAAGACCAACCTGACTCCAGATCAGCATCATCAGAATAAAACTAGTTGCTATTTTTGAGATAAAATGTACCCTAGGTAGGACGAACCTTTATGTATCAACATGTTTTTTTTTTTTATATAGTCTTGTTTAATAAAGCCAGAGACAATAAATACTATCAACTCCAAACACTTTATATACTACAAAAATACATTTTGCAATGTTTTAGTAATACGCGTAATTTAAATTAAAAATAACTCGGTTGTTGCAGATTAGATAAAAAAAAACTTATATAAGGGTTGTAAGATGTTACTTTTAGCAGAATGCATGCTGAACTGGACTTTAATTCAAGTTACAACAGGGTACATAATAAACTTAATGTTTCTGATACAAAGTGTGTTTAATGTAACGTTTCTTAAACAAATATGTCGTGGTTCAAGAAATCCGATTAAAGTATTTATGTTATTATTGTTTTATATTTTAGTTTTGAGAACAATTTCTCAATAGAAGTTTTTTTTTTCTTATGAACGTTGTGACCGGTGACGTGCCCAAAATATTGTATCACTTGCCATCAAGGGCACGCGTGTAATTGGTTCGCCATCCCAGCCCTAAGTCTTTTTCTGTACTATGAGTGTGCCAAATTTGAGATGATTGAGTATTTAAGGCGAAAAAACGTAACAAGCAATTGAGCAAAATAACAATCACATTTACATTTAGGATTAACATATGAAATTATTTCGGAAGCTATCGATATCATTAACATTTCAAATGATAATAACGATAGCTGCCGAAACAATTTTATACACAGAGTTGCATCCCATAATAAAAAGTCGATACAGTACGACACCAAAATGGAGCAATCATAAGCGCTATTTTCCTGTTTTTTTTTTTTCTTTATTATTGAAGAAGGTGGTAAACGAGCAAGCAGTTCACCCGACATCAAATGATCCCTAGCCATAGACATCTGCAAGTTGCTAACGAGTTATAGATGCGTTGCCTACCTTTAATAGACAGAATATACATAATAGACAGGAGAGGAATTAGAAACAAGGATATTTTCCATTTTCTTTTCTTATGAATCCATCCCACGCCAAACCCTGATCCCGCTCCCATCCTTTCCTTATTAAAAAAGTTAAAGAGCCAGAATTAAATTACAATCATAATTCCCTAATTGTAACTTTAACCAAATGTAACGCAAAATGAAAATTAAAAACCCATTATATTGAAATTAGAGCAGAAATATAATACAGATCGGTTGTGATGGAAGAAGGGAGTTTTAGGGCAAAAATATTTTTAGGACAATTACTTGTCACATTTGAGGCATAATAAGGTCAGTGAAAGTTGCATAGAGATTTCTATATTTCTTCTTAACATTAAGAATGGGATTAAACGACATTTTTATAGAACTAAAATGTCAACTGAATATTACAAAATTAAATATGAAGACCTTCACGAAGGTCAAGTCATATTTCAAAAGTATTAATTAATATTTCAACATACATGAAGTATCTAAATATAGTTCTTAGTATTTAAGGTGAAAAAGATGAGTTCAAATTGAATCTAAAAAGCTTAATGCTATATATAATGTAAGCAGTAGACTATGATTTATGAAGACTTCTAGCGCCATCTATTACAGTAAAATAAACTGTTAACATGTCGGTTTCGCGAACTCATGAGAATTTCGATAAAACAATCACTTAACGTGTTTATAAGTTTAAAATGTATAAATTAAAATAAACATTTACACCCTTAACCCAATGGGTAGGTAGGGGAGGTAAATATCTGATTTTTTTTCTATGTTTATGCATCTACGCATACTGTGTACGTTTACCGATATTTTTACTAACGGCGTTTAAAAAACCTACATTATCTTGTATAGACGTTTTCACTAAGAAAATGAAAGTTAAATTATTGCATCACAATTTCTATAAATATACTCCATAATAAAGGGCTTTAAGATTTTTTTTTAATTTATACCCTTAAACGATTATATTTAGAACAGTTGCGGTATCGGTTCAATTCCTTATCAAGATGGCCGCTCAGATACTGTTGTCCAGATTACGAGATTTATTATTAGGGAATAAAGGAAATTAGACAAAAAGACGATATTAAGATTTCTTTGGGAGATCCGGTTCCGAACATTTATATATAATTCGGTTAAAAGTGTCTATGAAATGCTGACGCCGACATTACACAACACTAATGTCACTCTTCTACAAAATTACCTGATAGTAGTACAACAAGTAGTACTTGATTTAAAAAAAAACACACAGACAGTCATAAGTACTCCGGACCGAAAATT
>JWHW01041691.1:30280-88437 GCA_000931545.1 Papilio glaucus
TGTTTTCTGTGAGGTCGTGGTATTTCACCGGTCGAGCCGGCCCATTCGTGCAACAGATGTTGTTGTTGCGGGCTCTACCACTGTTAAAATGTGTCATGCAAGTTTAACGAGTATCTTGGATCGAATAAACAAATTGTTCTTTATGTATATAAAATATGGAAATATCTCATCCCTGCTCACCGATTTGGGGTGTGTACATCCATCGCCTTTCGAACAGAATCATTCATACCACCAAACAAATCGACCTCCATAAAACTACTCATTTAAATATCTTTTTAAAATCTCTTATTTATTAAACTAGCTGTGCCTGCGGTTCTACTCTCTACATTATAACGTCCTTCTTGCTTAGCGCTACTTTTATTTCTACTCGGCTTATAAAAATTGTAACATGATGTCGTAAACCTTATAACCTTTCTTAATAATTGGCCTGTCAAATGAAAAAAGATTTTTGCAAAAGAGATTGGTAGGTATTGATATTAACGTGTTCAAACTCTTCAGCTTTATTAAATGAATTAGTATAGGTATAGAATAATTATATTATGTACCTTGTGCTTGTCTCTCGATGCCGTATACAGCACCCAACCCACGTAGACAAACATAATTAGCGCAGGGACGACGAGGCTCGCCACCACGGGGATTCGACGAACCCACGCATGATAGATGGCCAATATCAGCAGGCAAATGCCAACTAAGATCGCTATGTATCGACCTGTTCGCCGTCGTTCCTCCTGAAACAAAATTAAATGAAGTTTTGTTATGAAAGCGTTTGTTGAACGCCTGAACACCCTAAGATCGCTTGTGGACCGGACCGTCAATAACTGGCTGTGGACCATTCGGTGTACATTGGTCGACGGACAAATCCGGTGCATTCATTTTAAACCATACACCACTGCAAATCCGGATAAAACAAAACTTTAACTATATATTTTTTATAAAATATAGTAAAAATAAACAAAATGTTAACAATTTTTTAATATAGTTAAAATTAAACTTAGATTTTTCTAAACTATCTCTAAATAGTGTTTTTTTAAAACTGTTTATTTGTGATATAGAAAAACTAAATAACAAAATAAAGCACATATCATACAACGCAAAATCAATTCTCAGACATTTGTACGTAGATATCTAGTCTAGGTCAGACACAGTCGTAAATATATTCCAATGCGTAGGCGTCTTTGTGCGTAAGTGATGCACGTACCAATAATAAAGCACTAATTAGCGTGCGTTAGATTAATGATCGCGCATACAGTAAGTCCGGCGTCCATTCTACATCGTGTGTAATCCTAACCCAAATGAACCCTGATGAGTTTATTTTTGATTTTAGTTTATATGCCAATCACATTACATTTATACATTGCACTCTCCTTATCTAGTTCATTCAATGAAGATTATTTTGTTTCGTCGTACAATCGTAAATCTATCTTGGGGCACTCGTCTCAAATCAAGGGGACTGCATAGAAACATGAAACAACAGAAATATAACAAAGCCCCAAATTTAAAATCGTTGGTATTCCCACATTCCTTTACGCCGCAGAAACATGGAGTCTACAGCGAACCGTCCCTCACGAGATAGACGCTCTGGAGATGTGGCGTTGGAGGAAATGCTCGAAACGACCAAGAAAAAGATTACTTTTTACCTCAAAAAGTTGATTACTATCTCCTAACTACAGTTAAAAAATGTATTGCTTTACATTTATATTCACCATGCAACAAAACCTACGTGGTACCATCTATTGACAAATCAATACGCATGATTTTATTATCTGCAATAGACAAGCGACTACAATATGCATGACCATTGGCTCTATCTGATTGAACTATATTTTCATTTCCTGCATCCAGTCAATCCTTTATTAATCAGTAATGGATATAATTTACTCGCGGCCTAACGCTCTCCGCTCATCTAGAACCACTTCTTTTTTATTCGATTTTCGAATCATTTGCAAAATTTATCCTGGATGTGGCTATAGCAACATTTTCCTTACAGAAAGTATATTTGACGAGCAAGATATCTTCTGATAGGTACTGCCTAGCAGAAGATTAGCTATTGGCAAATGTTTAGTAATTTTTACAAAGCTCACTGTCGCTAACAATATTATTTGATGCTCGCTAGCCAAGAAAAGTTACCACGTGTGAAGAATCATGTTTGTTACATCCCATGTAGGAGGTTTCATTTTCCTAACTTTTTATTTCACTGAACGACGACACTAAGAACTCACAGCTCATAAACCAAAGATACTGAAAGCATATATACATCAAAGTGCCACATATATTCATACTTGTAGGAACGCTATAAATCATTACATAATTCTGGTTTTAGTAAACACAGTAACATCGTTTTTTGAATTTATCAATGAATGATTCAAACAACTGAAACTTACCTCAAATACCTTGAATAATTCCAAAGCTTTCTGAGAATACAGATCACGGATTTATTCAAAACTAATTATAGATGATCATAAGAGAATTTCACCAAAGATTTTAGAACATTTGAACTCACTTTCTTACGATGTTCTATTTTAAAAAATCCAAGACTTCATTAAAGCATTAGCCAATTTTTGTTAAATTTGTAATTTCTTTAATTTAACTGGGCGATCAAAGATAATATATCTGAAGTAACCCAGTTCATTCATTACTTCTTTGAACACACACTTCAAATAATTCATAAATATTTTTCTTCTATAAAGAAATGAACTTAATACCTAAAGCATACTCTACCAGTTAACCTTTCAGTGATGCACAGACAAAAGTACGTTTATATTATATATTCTTTACTGGGGTACTACAATAGTGGTAGAAGAAATACGTTATTTGCAGACGAGACTAAACTATAGCAGTTTTTTAAAGTTTTCAAATACGTTAATTCGGATAGCTTCTTCATTCCTCCGTACAAACATAATACTTATTTTTAGTACAGGAGAAGGAAACCTTCAAAAGATGTATTGCTTATTATGATAATGACATGGTTTTGTATTAAAATATCTAGCATTATTAATATAAGACAATTTTATGTATTGACGAATAGAATTATTGTGAACATTAATTATTTTACTCACGTATTTTTTAAGAAAAAAATCTTCAGTGTCAAGTCTAAATATACGTACACATGTAAACATTGTATGTCACTGGTTATAGCACAAGAAAAAACTTTGAGTCTTCGTAAAACACATTTAAAACGAAAATTCTTTTAACACAAATGACCGGTGGTAACCGGCGTGTGCTCGTTCGATCTGCGAGTCGTGCTTTTACTGCGAAAAAAGATATTTAACTAAAATTACTCTGTACACTAACGAAAATTAGAATGAGTAGGTGTGAAGTTTTAACACGTGTCTGAATTACTTTAGTTTTTTTTAAGTTTTTCCATCACATTGCGTGCGTCGATAATATATTACTAATGCATTCTGTTTAAAGAAGGCAGATCACTATATCGTTTATTGTTTTTATGACATTTATTAACAACAAGAAATGGAAATGGAAATTTTTGTAAGATGTTTCCGCGTTCCATGGCAACCGATACTGTAAATGAAGATTTCATGTACCTTGGGAAAAGTTTTATTTTTGGGATAAAAGTAAAGAACCCCATTTTTCTGTACCCCTAATGTGTGTGCAAAATTTCATGATGATCGGTTGAGTCGTTAAAGAGTTAAGGGTAACAAACAAACTCACATTCGTATTTATATTAGTTAGGATTAGGATATAACCATGCGTTCATGTTATGCCTTATAGCAAGTGAAGCGACGATACTACACTTGTACATGCTCGTCATAGCTACCTACCAAATTTTGAAGATTATATAGTACAAAGTATAAAAGGCTATACGAAATTTTTACTTTTGAGGTAAACAGTCTTTATTTACATATTTTGTTACTTCGGCTTGTAGAAATCGTCAGGTTATCTTATCAAGTTATATTTTAACTCTTTTCTTTAAAATAAAATAAAATTTGATCTCGATCGCGTACAGATAACGGATTTTTTTAACAAGTTTGTGATCCCGCACTCCTTTGCGTCGCGATCAAATCTTCAGATTATTGAAAAAAACACGTATCAGTATGTCAACAACCTATCTTAATCTAACTCGTTGGATAATATCATAAGATCGATTTTTTTACAATTTTAAACGGGCTTCCTTAAGCGCACGGCTCTACGAGTACTAAATAGTGTCCAAGGTACCCCCAATATGTAAATCTGACGCTCTCAAGGATGTCCCCGCTTCGCACTCCTGCCATTGTATCCGTAGTTAATTTCTTAGTTGAGGCAAAATTTTAGTAACATTAAAAAATAATAGCGATAGATTTGTGTTTCACATTTCAAACGTGATGCCAAAGGTGACGATTTTACGCTACGAGGGGTTAATAGAACTAATCACTAATAAAACTTACATGGTATTTTATCAGACTGAACGAAAATTTCCCCGCGTTGCCTAGGTAATTCAATAATAATAATCAATATTACAGGTTAAAAAATATTTAGCCTGTTACTTCTGAATAATATAGCTTTTCTACAACTATCATAAAAATACAATACTAATATTTGATAAAAATCGCTTAGAGATGAATTTTTAAGATAACGTTATAAAATTTTAATGTAAATAAAGCAGTTACCACACAAGTCGTAAGCTCCGCAGGTGGAGGCAGCATTTCAAATTAAAGTTGGAGTGCACCAAGGATCCACACTCAGTCCGCTACTTTAGATTACTTAACAAAACCCTGCCAAAGACCACTGCCTTGCAACATTCTGTATGCAGATAATGTTATTTTGATCTCGGACAGCGAAAATTATGTTCAGCGGGGTTTCAACTGCTGGATAGAGGCACTAGTGAAAAACGGCTTAAAATCAGTCAAAAGAAGACTGAACATATGTCTTGCATTACATTACATTATAGTCACGAACCCAGCCAACATAAAGATCTCAATAAGAAGTACTTTTGACACAATTTACATACCTGATAATAATTAGCAACGATGACAAGATCAACAACAGGATGGATGAAGTGGAGACAGCTCAAAGGTGTAAAGTGCGATAGAAAAATGCCACCTAAGGTAAAGGGAGATCTGTATTAAGACAGCCATTAGGCCTGCTATTCGGTGTCGATTGTTGGCCAACCAACAAACCACCCTTAGACACGCTGCACTCTACAGAAATACACATGTTATGCTGGTCAGCGGGAAGCACACTGCTGGACAAAATCCGTAATGAGTATCAACTCATCGTCCAAATAAAATAAAAGCGCTTATGATGGTACGGCCAGATCTAAAGACGCCCAGGCGACCTTTATAGAATATAGTGAATCCCGCCCTAGAATTGCCTACGACAAAACGCATGTGAGGAAGATCATCCACCACATAGCAGACAACGGTCCAAAAGGACCTACACCTGCTTCTCATCTAGACGAAGCGAAAGACAGTGGCAGTTTTAACAGTGGTAGAGCCCGCAACAACAACATCTGTTGCACGAAAGGGTCGGCTCGACCGGTGAAATACCACGACCTCACAGAAAACAGGCGTGAAGTAGAAGTACTCTGCGTTTCGTCCGATGAGTAAGGTGCCGGAGAGCTAATTTCAGTCCTCTTCCCCTTCCCATGAGGATAGGATGGTAACGGGAAGAGCATTGGACGGGGAGGGGTTAACAGGGAAAAGAAAATATCCTTATCCCTGTCTATGCCCCCCTCTATCCATAAAGGTAGGCAACGCATCTGCAACACATTTGCTTGTGATCCGCGTTCTCGTTTGCAACCTTCTTCCATAAAAAAAAAGATATTGCCAAATGGAAAATGAAGACAAGGAACGCCAACCCAACAAGAAGAAGAATACTAAAAATATTTAAATTCAATACAAAAAAAAACGATGACGTTTTCAATGAATTTATATTAAAATCAATTCAATTTCTACTACTTATCTCTTAGGTTAAATTGATCTCTATAATCCGATGGCCGACACGCGCCAGGCGATTAAAGACTCCCTGAAGTTTTATGCTCCCACGACTTTCTAAAAATCCTTAACAAATCATGTTCTCGATAATTTAAGTCTTAGTCTTGCCCCTTTTATTGCTCGTACAAAATAATAATTTTGCACTCTTAAGTCATTTTTTCTATTATTTCTTACAAATATATAAATTAGCAAAACATGCCATGGACTCTTTCAATTATATTTTTGTTGCATATAGTTGTAAGCAAGAAATAAATTTAAAAAAAAAACCGTACCAAAATACAAAATTTCGTCGAAATCGTTATTACCGTTTCCGCGATAGAGGCAGATATATTTACAAGAATTGCTCGCTCGGAATTGTAGAGGACTAAATAAATAAAAACCTGACTTTTTAATGTTATTTTAATTCATAAATAGTAAAGATTAATTTATTTCGACGTTAAACTAACGCATCACAATATTGTGCCAAACTTACTTTGTAACAAAAGATAACCTAACATTATGTCAGTATACAAACTTTTTCAATTTTAACATTACGCATGTGCACGCTATATAGTATAAAATTTTTCGGCACCCATTCAATCTTTCTATTCGTAAAAGAAAATAAAATATCGTATGTGTATTAATCTGTTTGTTGAATGAGTTGTTACTTATAGAATCCAGATAACCACAGTCGCGCATCGGCATTTAAAATAAAACTGAAAATTCGCATGCACTCACCTTAATTGACGAAACCGGAGGGGCTGGTAAGAGGCTGATGGAACCACGGACCTCGTTATTCAATTTTAAATTCATTATTCTGAAAAGAAAAACATTAAATAAATTTATCTAAACAATATAACTTACGCCAAGCTTACTTACAAAAGTACACCTTACAAAAGTTTTGTTTTTAATTATAACAAATTATTTTGAGATTTTATTAATCTACCCACCACATAAACCCAACACATAAAATATTTTAATGACCTTTAAAAACTTTGATAATTTTCACGATATCGTTAAATAACATAACAGCTTTACTCAATTAAAGTAAATCATAACCTGATCTCCAAAACACTGACTTAGGGAAAAATATCTCAAAAATGATTAAGAAAACATGGCCTTTAAAAAGAGTATGGATACTAAAGTATAGCACTTAATGTCTAAAATCACAGATAAAAAAGAATGAAAGAAAATTATGAACACCTGGTTACGCGATATTCAGACAACAAGATAATAATGTCGCAAAGCCATCCGCCAAACAAGCCTGAGACAACGCAATATGCGTGTGCGCGTGACTCCCGAGACCGGCGGGGATACACTGCAGTCTGAATTGACGCGACTGCATAATGATCTTACGCCTTATTTACTCCGGCCGTAAAAAGAGACGTTAAAGCCGCGTAAGCAGGAGGCAACACTCAGACACGGCTGTGCCTCCCGTAACAACGGCCGGGCCGACTGTAACAATGATGCGATTAATCAGTCGAAACATAAATATCGGCGTCGGATGCTTACCAGATCGGATTTTTATTGGATGAATAATGTTAACCATACCACTGTGTCTGTAAACATTTTTTCCGCCCAAATTCCTTAATTTACGATAGTCAAAAGCCGCGCGAAATACGCTAACAGACCGCGTTCACGAACTTAAATAAACCAATTTCCTGTGTTTTTGTTTGCTCAGCATTGGTTTGGATGAAACGACATCTGTTCCTCTTGAAACCAGACATTACTTAATATTTAAGAACCATTAGCTATCAATCACAAAAATCTAAAGAAGAAACCTATAACAACATTATGTTTTCCAGAGGTTTGAAACAACATCTTGTGAAGCGTTTTGTTGACAGTGGTACCGCAACAACAACATCTGTTGCACCAATGGGTCGGCTTGACCGGTGAAATATCACGACCACACAGAAGTCAGGCGTGAAAAAGAAGTATTTAGAGTTTCGTGCGATGAGTGAGGTGCCGGAGGCCCAATTACAGTCCTGTTCCCCTTCCTATCCTTTTCTAATAAGCAAAGGATGGGAAGGGGAAGAGGACGGCACGTGGGGTGGATAGAACTATTTTTTTTCTAGTCATCCCTTCCTCTGTCCGATAAAGGTAGACAAGACATCTGCAAGCATGTTGCAGATACCTATTAGTAGCATTCACATAACATCAGATGAACGGTTTGCCACAGGAGCAGCAGAAACTATAAATAATCCTTAACAACGAGTCTTTCTATTGATCATTAGTTTAAGTCCCTGCTTTGCGCCATTCGTATTCTAAATAATGTTTTTCAATTTCTAATTCGCAAATATGGTATAGCATCACATGATCCTTTTTATGTTGTGCGTATGTTCCTACCTTAGTACGATCACTATAAGCGTTTATTACTTTCGCCTATTGTTGTTTTACTACGTATTACATTTATTCACAGTAACACAAACTGTGAACTGCTGATCAAAATACGTTATCGGATGTTTTCAGTTAGACTTTACCTACTAAGTGTCCACAATAACGTGAGTCTCACTCATCCTTTTACTTCCCATCTGTGTTTGTTTAACGAGCAACGAAGCTTTACCGTGTTTCATTGTCTTAGGAGGTGAAAGTTCATGTAGACAATACTAGCCCATCTATATGACGTCATTGGACAGAGACTTATAACAATTCTCCCAAAATTAATCAAATTTAATATGACATTTATGTATCGATTTAAATAAACAACAGACTTTGTAACTATTAAATCGAAACTGTATTTAATTTCATTAGAAACAATCAAAATCTAGGAGCGTTAACATTGACATCGCCATTCTGTAATGAAATTCCCGAGACACCGTTAAACTCAACGACTGGAAACAGTAGCGAGCCATTAAACAACGCGTATCACTGAAAACTTTCCATTATCAAGAAATGAAGGTGTATACAACCAGCGTCTGATTCTCTTTGATTTATTTTTCTTCTTTCAATTGACGTAATCAAATGACGAAATATTAAAGAGAGAATACCAAATGAAATAAATTAACACGTTCCTTTGCATTGCAGTCAAAATTGTTGGCTATTGTATATTGAACCCGGCGCCAAATTGCGTATTCGTTTATTTTTAAATACGCACCTGTGCGTGTTTACATTGATACGATTGCAATGTTGTTACCCTTTTTCGATACATATATTTCGAATTTTTAAAATAAGAACATTACAATAAGATCATAATGGCAGACTGATAAGACTAAATCTATATGAGATAGTAGTGTTGCCTTCTACATATAAAATAGTTATATTTTGTGACCATGCTCATAATCGCAAAAATACCAGTAATTACGATTTTCTAAACGATTTGTAGAGCATTAGCAACTTGACTTCACGTCGTGAATAAACTAGTGCTTGAACACGATCCCACCAAAGTACGCACTAGTTTAGAGTTACAGCCAATTCACTCTTGTCTTGAAGGTACCCATATCATAGTTGGACAAAAACACGGCAACTTGTGCCAATCCTTTGCCGTACGCACGATGAACCAAGATTAGAATCGCGCGCGGTATATCCACTATAAAAGGATGGAGATCAGCCGTGTGTCTAAACATCTGATGATAAAATGATTTTCTGGAATGTAAAATATCAGCATAACCTCACAGTTAAAGTTAATGCAAGTACTTGAATTCGAAGCGCTTGAGTGAATCATAAATCATATATTATTTGTTTATGAAAGTCAAATGACCGAGTAATAACTAAGAAGTGTATATTTATAGCTACAGCGAAACTTCTCAAGAAAATAAATAAAGTTTTCTGCTTTGAATTACTTTTAACTTAATGTTTGGAACTTATTTTAAGTTAAATAAAACTATACTTTTTCCACTCTAGAGTTATGACAGTAAAAGAATTCTAAAGGAATACTAATTATACATAAAAAATGGTTATTTGTTTATTTATGATGGGTAAACGTTAAAACTGATTAACCGGTTTTAATTATTCTTTCTCCATTATCAACATATCATATTATGTAAGATGACTTGAAGTGAACTTAACTAAAAGCTTGTTAATAAGTATTTTGACTTAAAATTAATAATCCTTTAATTAATATTTGGTTTTCTAATGTCAGTTGTTTTTAATTTATTTATAATTGCAACATTTATAAATAATCGAATTTATAAAAAAAAGCTAGGTTACGCACAATATATGTCATTGAACCCAGGCTTGGCAGAGTGCCCGCGCAGTGCTGCCAACATTGTGACACCATAACTCTTGTCTACTGCCTGCCAACTATTAGTGACTTTTATCAAGGGAGTAGTTATAATTGTTACTCTATTTCTCTAACATTGCAATGTACAAAACAAAATAAAAACAGTACTTACAAGAATTCTAATATTATATAAATAAATAAAAGTTTAAGGGGAAGTCCGCGACTTGTCACATTAATAAAATTTCAACTAGATGTTGCCCGCGACTTCGCACGACCTTGTTTCTTATTTTCGTCATTGGAAATTTTTGTAATTTGATCCTGCGTATAATAAGTTATAAAGGGACATTTTTTCTATCAGATAATGTCCAAACAAATGACCTCTTCTCTGCCACAAGTTGATGAGTTGCAGATGCATTGCCTACCTTTAATGGAAAGAGGAAGGGATAAACACAAAATAGGATATTTGCTTTTCCTATCCATCCCCTCCCGCTTCGAATATCCCATCCATTTCTCATTGGAACAGAATGTGAGGGAGAATTAGGACCCCGGCACTCATCATACTAAGCGCAGAATACTCCTACATCATGCTAGTCTTCTGTGTGGTCGTGGTATTACGCCGGTCGAGCCGGTCCATTTGTGTATACTCTTCTATACTAATATTATAAAACGAAAGTTTTTATGTGTATTGATGTTTGTTAGACTTCCACGCAAAAACGACTGAACGTATCTAGATAATCTAATTTGACACAGACATAGATTATAGTCTGGAATAGCGTACAGGGAAAATTTTATTTTGCCTGAAAATTTTTCGCTTCCCGTGGGATTTTTTTTTTGGTTTTTACAGATGCATATTTACGCATATAAAAAGGCGATGTTTCCTATAGATTCCGAAAAGGCTACCCGGGCGAGGCCGGGGCGGATTACTAGTATACTACAAAAAAACTACATACAGACAAACAGACAGATACAGCCTATCATTTGGGTAATCATACTCTGTGGCGTTAGTTGTTTTTCATTTATTTTAAATTTATAATAATTTATCACCGCCTTATCGCCTACAATTTTAAACTTTGGCACTGAGATTACCAATGATATAATGAGCGTTCATTTCGAGCGGTTATTATATTAATGGGCGATAAAAAGTCACACGTGGCGCTTTCCCGCGCTTATTTACGAAATTAAACTCGTACCTGACCTAATTACACGATTCATATTATTGTAATGCTCATTGTCATCTTTGTGAATTCAATGAACAGATACATGGTGCATAATAATTATCCTAATATGCGTCATCAACACATTCGCAAATAATAATTAGGTTAGGTCAGTTACGTTAGCGTTAAATTCATCATCAGAGGTTCTTAATCAATCTACATATAAAATAAAAGGCGATGTGACTATATATGTTTTAAGTTCCTTGAAGAGTCAGGCTATCTGGACCGATTTGGATGTTTTCTTAAGGAATATTCAGATTGGCCTAGCGGGTGATCCTAGCTTCATAGCTACCCGGCGAAGATGGGACGGATCACTAGTATTTTAATATACGTTGCATAAATGGACAGGCTCAACCCCGGAAGTGCCCCAACTGTTTAGAAGATTGTCTTGTAGAAAAATTATTTCGCAGTGCTTCTGAGTTTGCCTGGCATTGCCGGATCCAGCTGGGGTGAAGGGCTTAATCCCCCCCACGACACCCACCTCCACATCTATTATTGTTGTATACTATTAATATACTGCAAGCAAAGAAGACAACTTCTGATTACTAACATAGAGAAAGAGAAGCGTGACTATGACATCAACACAACAAATACTTTTTAATCCTCATATGGCCGTAAGTGGTCTCCACTTAGGGTATCGCGAAATTTCGGAAATTTGTAAATCATTTTAATATCTTGCTTCAAATACATAAAATTAATTTCATTCAAAAGAGCTTATTTGGAAAAATTAAACAGGAAAAAAACACTTTCTTGGTATAAAGACCTATATTTTATATTACACACAGAAAGATCCATTTGTATACGGGCCCATAAAATCCATTAATACAGCATTACAGATTTGAAAGCAGACTACACAGCCAACCGTGGCACAGATTAAGTAATATTCTAAAATATAAAATTTATAATGATTTCTTGTATTTTCGCGAATACTTTAAATTGTTATTTTAAATTTTTAGATTTAACTGATAAAGCATTGTATTTTCACATACGAGGCTATTAAAAGTTAAGCTTTTTTTGTTCTTTGCACTGAAAAAAATTAGTTTAGAAGGTCAGTTTAATTTTAATTGACCAATGACATCAGCAACAATGATTTAGATTTAAAACTGGTGTATTAAACAGAAACCATTGTCGCTGTTGGTAATAATTTCTCCCTTGCAGCACAAATGAGCAATATTTAAATGTCAGACTTCTGAACTGAGTATCATAATTTAAAACTTTTTGGGGTTTTTTGAAATGAGAGAAAAATCTTATCTTCAAAGCTTAAAAACGGATCGTAACAGAATGTAGAATAATGGATTATTTACGGTTAACTTTTCAAAGTAATACGATCATAGCCTCTTTTGTTACATACCGTCTCCTTGACCTAGTTACCACATCGCCAGTAAGCTTGATGACATTTACAAATTCACGCCTCCCCCTTGTTCGGTTCTAAACGGATCTTTTCATTTCAATCATGCCGGAAAGCGTTGAACCGTCAAATTACATCCGCTGCGTATTATCCAAAACAGTCGAATCATCTCGAGCATGAAATAAATATAAGTCTATTTGCACGAAAAATGGGAAACATCTATAGATAAAAACAACAATATAAGCATTCCTGACCGCGTACAGGATTAGTCAGATGCTAGCCAGAATCCAGCAGGTGTTGTCTGGCATGAACTTTGACTTGCCTGCTACTTTAACTTGACTAACGTTTTTCGGTATTTTTCAAGAAATATAAACTATCTTCCGATGGCAGCGCCACTTACCAGGTCTAATTGTGAATCTAAACTGTCACATCTGGGTACAAACCAAACATTCACACAAAATGGCATCAAAATCGGTCCAGCCGTTTCGCAGGAGTTCAGTCACATACACACGCGCAGAAGAAAGATGAATATTATAATTCCCGTAGTATTACTGAGACAACCCTCGCTTACTTTACATTCAAATTTTTATATACCTATACACTACGGGTAAAGGTTTTCACAACGAGGCCAATACTCTTCGGTACGTTAGCAATATCGATAGTCCGTGGTGGGCGAGCCGATTCTCTCACTCATGTTTCTGTCATAAACTTCATCCAATATGTAGTCCAAGTCACCGTAGCACATGAATACTTTGCACGTATTTTTAAACCTGTCAATCTCAGTTATTGTAGCAGAGCTTTCAACCACTCGGCTATTATGACTTTTACAATAGACAATAGAAAATATCTCCTTACGTGTAATAGAACCATCAATGTAACCAAAGCATTTTTTGGGGACTAATCCCTTAGATTTTTGAAAATAAAAGACGGGAGCTGTAACGGGTGCACGGCCATTGTAATTCACACTATTACAAAACTATGTACATTTAAGACTACCTTATAACTAAAATAATAAATCTAACCTTACCCTCCCTTATATGTTTAAATATATTTACTAATATTTGAATTACCTTAAATTGTTATACATAAAGGTATTTTAAAATAATCGAATACACCTACGACCTGCTAATAGAAGACAGAAAGGAGACAGAAAGGTATAGTTGTTCTGAACATGCCCCCGGTTTCGAATTTTCCTTTTCCAGAAGAAACAAATGTGTAGTAGCAGGCGGATTTGTGGACGACTGCACCTTAGTCTCAACCTAATGTCAGCAACTTGCTAACTCCATTCGAACCAGGATGACCGTTGACAGCTGGTCTCTGCTTCCACTTCAAGAGAGGAAGATGATCTTCAGTAACTAGAACAAGGGAAAAGAATTACCGAGGAATCAGCCTTCTCAGCATTGTGGAAAAACTTTATGGTAAGGTGCTGATTGAAAGAGTCATGAAAGAAACAGAAGAAAAAAATGTGGGACGTACAAGCAGATTTTAGGAAAAGAATGGGTTGCATACATCAGATCTTTTTTTACGTATGATCACAGAAAATTTTCTGGCTGTAAATAAAAAAAAATATCTACGCCTTCGTAGATATAGAAAAGGCCTATGATAAAGTTAAAAGAGATGATATGTGGTCAAATTTAATTGAGTTTGGATTGGACCTTATATAAGCATTCTTCTACAAGTCTCTTTATAAAGATTCTAGATACAGATTCTGCTTGTGTTAGGATTAACGGGGCCCGGAACTTCACTTGTAAGGTCGTTTGATCATCTATTATATTTCGTACGCTTCATTCTTTGATATATTTATTTTAACATGTAGATGTTTAGAGCTTTAAACTATTATTCAGTCGCACTGGACGTATATTAACTTTCATGTATAGGATACACTATTTATCTTCTCTTATACTTACTCTTAATAATTTGGTATACTAATTCGGTACGCAACGGTGAAAGTCAGAGAATTTAACAATTTAAAAAACTATAGATTAAGGTCAATAGAAATCAAAGGGTTCTTTGTCTGGCTGTGAACCGACGTATATACTGATGAGCAGCCAACAACATCTTTTACGTTTTTTTTCTTGTATCTGATGGAAGCGATGTGGAAAACGCTTCGTATGAAACAAAATGAACCTTACCTCTATGTCAAAAGTACCAAATTCATTCGTAGCGCCTCGGAGAGACAAAAGCCCTCGTTAGAAAGCCGCTGCGTTGTGCAAAGTTCAACTATTTATGTTCTAAACGTAGAATGAACCGCTTGACACGTCGCTTAACAGTATAACAAATGTTAGATGTGAAAAACCTTCTGAACTGAAATAGGAAAATTTGCCTCTTCTTGTCTCGATGTTTTTAAACATAATGTTTTATAACCTACTTATATACCTAATACTATTTAACTGAAAACCTTAAATTGTCTAATATTTTTAAATTAATAAAAGGCTAATGGACATACCATTAGCCTTTTTAAACAAGGAGGTGGCTAACGAGCTAGCCGTTCAATAGATGTTATGTGACAGGTACTCATGAACATCAGCTACAATCAAAAGAGTTTCAGCTGCCATACCTTATGTAGCAAAAGGAGTTAATTCCTAAAAGAGAAGAAGGAGTGGATGGAAAGAGGAAGGTGAAGAGGGGCCTACGGAACTGATGACACGAAATGCAGAAGAATGCTACCTGCTTTTCACGCTTGTATTCTCTGAAGTCGTGGTATTATGCCGGCCGAGTCGGCCCGTCAGTGCGTCAGCAGTTATTGTTGCCCTTACCACTGTTAACTTTTGCAGAATTTAAAAGAAATTGGATGTTCTTGATTTTATTTCTATAATGTCTCACGTGTTCTCACGTCTAATCTTGCAAAACTGATCCATGTAATACATTACCGTACGAAATGTATTTATTGTCGAAATATCAATTTCGATGAAATGCGTATGAACAGTGAACCGTTAAATGATATCCGCTATTAAGGGCCATGAACTTTGAAGTGCCTGTAAGCCTATAGTACAAAATAGATTAGCAACGATGCGTAAAAATGACATGAGCCTAAAACGGATATGTCCCCGAACCTTTTCGTAATTGCTTGAATGAGACAGTTACCCGCATTTTTTTACCTGTAGACAAAATTTTAATGTAGGATGGTTAGTGTGGAAAACAAAATAGTTTTTCTGTGATGTTATATTGAGTTTTGATGCCATTTGCTAGCTTACCACCTCTTTCCATGAAAAGAAACGCTCACTACCTACTTTCTTCTACATTACGATTAGTCCAAAACTCATAATTTGCATTTTATCCACCTTATTATATCCCAATTGTGACACGAATTAGGTACAACTACTTTTCCAACTGTTTGTCGAATCAGTAAGAAAAGTTATTTATTTACAATTTTCAAATTTGCTACGAATTCCTAAAACGGAAATTAAAAATACGATCTGCTCTAGTTGCTGTAAGAATTTGTATAATTTCCTGTCGACGTACAAAATATTTGCGCAGTTTTCCAACTTGCCTGAATATGTCAAATTTTTACGATTTTTCCGGCGACCACGTTTTCCCATGGCCAAATACAAAGTAACTTTGAATAGAAACTGTCGTGTTTTACAGCGGGCCGAGATAAATCGTTAAACTTTGGAATAAAGATTTATGACGTTTATAAAATGTGCGTTATAATATCTCGGTTTGGTGAATAACCACAGTGTTGTCATTCTGCTGTCGTTCTTAAATTTAATTCACTAACAGTTTCATATGTTTATTGACTACTGTTTATGGCACGCAGAAGTTAGGTTCGTAGTGTTAAATGAATTTTAGCGTGCTTTTTTTAAATTGAATATGAAATTGCTCGTCGGTCAGTAAGGCAGTACTGAAGTAGGAACTGCCTCACTGATTGGCATTAGCCTTTATAATTTGTCACCGACCGATAGTAAGGCATGCACTTCATAATGGGCTAGGCAAATTCTAAACGGTCGGCACATTGTCAGTTTAACGATTTATTGAGAATGTGCCGTTTCTTTTTTTGGCACTTTACAAAGAGGCGACGTAAGGCAACATATTTATCCAAAAGACATGAATGTCGAAACTTGAGACCCGTTTTTGATTCGTTGCCTTCAATCATCCTTTATTCACTCGCTAAACGTTCAATTATTTTGGTAGCATTAGTAACTATTTAATTAATTACACAAGTTATTTATTTTCCAATAGGTGTTAAATGTTGAATATTGTGTTCCAATGGACAATGAAAAATAAGCAAAACAATTTTAAACCGTCACAAACAATATTTCACAGGTTTCTTAAACATTAAAAATTATTTAAACAAATAACATATTAATTAGGCATATTTGTCAATAATTCGTTCAACTTAGATTGTGCCGACCGTTTAGAATTTGCCTAGCCCAATTATAAAGTGTCTGCTCTGACAATCGGTCGGTGGCATATCGATTTTGAGCCTTCGTTTGCAGTACGATTATTTTTACAATGGTTACATATATTACAGGTGCGCACTGTAATGCTTAGTCATTTTCACACGCTCTCGATACTGGCGAATGCTCATAAAATATTAAGTGGTATCGATTAGGAAATATCACTGGCGAAAGTTGATTCTCTAAGAATTATGCACGACATCTCCTGTCGTGTTCCACGCATCTCATCTTGAAGAATTAACCTGAACTATCAAGTGTAACTAAAGGGCAAGGGCAAAAAACAACAACAATAATAATAACACTTCACTTTATTAATTCAACTAAAAATCTCAAGCAATATTCGCTTAAATTAACAACTGGTTCAATTGACATAAAATATTTGTCGACCATCACCTACAATTCTTGTACTGAAACGTACTCTCGTGGCGTGCTTCAAGGCATTAGTGAAGCTTGCACATATCGCCTATATCACAATCGTTTATAGATTCTCTGAAGTAGTCCCATATAGTATTTAAAGGACAAAGCTCCTCATCACACATCGGCAGCTTGATGACACGTTCCTGATGAAGTGTTAACACGTAATCTCCATCCTTACATCTGTCGATAAAAAAGTAAATATATAAACTGAACGAAATGCACAGTGCGGACAACTCCTCAAAATTATAAATAAAACAAAAAAAAATTCTTAATTTATGTAGTTATATTTTATCTACTCGCTTATTTAAATGTGTGTATATTATATTCAATTATGTGTGACTTTGACAATAGTTTAGACTTTCTTTCTTGATATTTGTTTCTTCTCTTCTATCTTTAAGTTTTTTTTTTAATCTAAGTGCTTAAGTGAAATAATTTACGGTTTGTGAGTTTTTGGAAGGATAACCTGTTGTTGTTTTTTCAAAAAATATCTCCGCGACAAAGACTAGACTAGGAGACGCGTTGCAAACCTTAATCTAAAAGGTTAAAAAAGGGGGTGAAGATTCTAAAGCGAATTCACTGGCGTCACCTAATTCATCGAACGAACTGCAGCCGTAAATTTCTACTAAAATTAGTTACTACTATAATTTTCTATCAGATTATGGTACTTTTCTCGGGTCAGTCGGGGAAAATAGTCAATCTACTTGATTAGTAGTTATTGCACCATATTATGGAATTGAATTAATAGGAAAATTGATATTAAAACAAAGAAAAAAAGGATTAAAATCGAAACTTACTTATATAGCACAAAAGCTACGTTCGATGCGAAGCAGTCGATGTCAGAAGCGCGCCAAGTTCTATACTTGTTGATCGCGTCGCCCGTCAGATGGCGCTCAGGCTTGTAGAGTTGCAAATGAGTCAATAACTTTAATAGTGTACCAGAATGAGCGAAAAGGAATGTTGCATTCGGGCCGTCACCCCTGTTATTTCAAAATATTATAAACATTAATTAAAAACATTTCACAAGGATATGTCACCGTATCATTGTGACAACGTTTTATTTATCAACCCCAACTAATATTATAAATGTGAATGGGACTTTCTCCTCCATCATGAAATATTGACCACATATTATCAAGGATACAGAAAACTTCCCAAGGGAAATAAAATTTAATATAGGTGGCCATGGTACTGTATGACACGACATGACATCCTTTTAACATTTTATTACTTGACACGACATACATTATTATATTACTATGACAAACAATAACTTTTTGAAATTTACCTATAATTTCAAGTTATACAATATCAAGTTACAAAAACTTCCAGCGAGGAAGATAAGTAACGAATGAGTGCAAAGATTTCGCCACAAAGATTGATCCTCCGCCACATTAACCAGCACTCCTGCAACCTTGATTAGATCATGAGTCATTTTGTGAGAGGCCTAAGTAAATTCCAAACAATATTTTGTTGTTACACCTTGTACCATATATACTTAACATCATATGTATAAAGGTATACACATTTAAGTCATTACCTGAATCTTTCAAACAAATCCTTCATTAAGATACAGGCCTGGCGATATGTTAAATTATATCCATAGCCGTCCAACCAATAATGTTTTAAATCTATGTAATACTCCAGCACCTTAAAAAAAACAGAATAGGTTCCAGATACAACATCTTGCCAAGCAACAAAGAGAACAATATCTCAAATGCAGTAGTGATATTAACTAATATAAATAATTTAACAGTGGTAGAGCCCACAACAACAACATCTAAATCATCTCTCAAATGAATAAAAGTTTGTTGAAACTATTCCAAATTCAAAAACTTATGATCAGCTCGTCCGATCACACTTTTCATAAAGCTCTCGTCGCGCATTTACAAGGTTACTCCCCAAGTCAAGCGTGCTTAAAGAAGTTTCCACTTCAAAAAAATAGATTGTGGGTAGAGGAGTAAAGCCAAATCCTCTTCTGTATCCTCTTAAGACTGCAGACAAAAAGAGGCTCTTTCAAAGAGGGATAGGCAGACCATTAGAGGGCTACTTCATATGACCAACTACAGATCTAAGTGATGATAGCAAGGCTTACTGGTCATGGGTATTTTCAACCACTTATTGAATATAGGTACTACCCAAACTCCTCCATGCTGGATATGCATGGAAAGAAAACAAATGGCACACTGTCCAGCACTTTTAACCAGCTCAACAGTAAAAGGTTATATTTACCTCAGCTTCATTACGATCAAATCCATAACACCACGGTGAAAAATGATTTTTCCGCCAAGAGGTTTCGTAACCGCAAATTTTGTACATAAGAACTACAATATCTGAAATAGAAAGGGAATAAATTAAGAATTAAGTAAGAAAGAATACAGTTAATATAATCGAAAAAATAAGCATTGAAGCAAGTGATGACTAATAGTAACCTATGAAGCTGACCCATAAATAGTTGTAAGGATGAGGAAGAAATTACCATAAAAAACGTTATAGTACTATCTCACAAGAAAAAAAATTGGGTAATACATGAACATACAATAATGGACAATGTCCCACATTTGTAGATAACTTTCCCACACCATACAGACCGGGAGTTTTGCCCACATAGCAGAGTCTTTATTTATATTCTTCTTTATATCCCACTCTTCGAATTTCCATGAGACCAAGTATATCTATGTTTAGGTTTTGGATATATATATGTATTTGATGGATGGTTACTGTCAAACTCCCCACAAGGACTTGGGGATTTGGGGGGCCAACATCAAGATAGATAAAACAAAAAAAGCTTGGTTAAGAGTACCATGTGCATGGTATATGCTTAATGTCATTATCAGATGTCAATACAAAGTAAATTGTGTTGCATTCATAAAAAAAAAACATTGTGCTGGAACAGAACGTCACTACGCCAGACAGTGCGGCGCAGGAGTTGCAGAAAACCATCTCCTCTAGTCTATTAATGCACATCGGGTGCTTGTAATGGAAACATACATTCATTGTAAAATGTAGCCTCCAGTGAATCAATATTAGTAATTCTTGTCATAAATTGTGATTATTACAACCTAGATTTAATACTTTTACTTGTAAATTAAAGTAATTATGTATCTTGGGAAAATTTTACTTCATTTTTATTAAATTTTCATTAAGGAATTAATATTAGATATGTTTATCATTATTTAATGATGCATATATTTTATGTTAATGTATTACATTGCATACCGATGCAGCAAATAGCAAAGCAAGTCATTAACTACCCATAGGCAATTACAAACCTAAACTCAATGTTCTATTTAGACCAAGCCTTTGAGACACAGATTCAAGAGTCTTATTCATTAAATGGCTTTTGCCAAATATATTTTGTTCCTTATATGTATTGGGATTTTTCTTAACTTGCTTTTGCCACTTGTCACAGTGTTTATAAAACTGAAAGATTAATTAAATGTAATATTTAATAACCAATTTCATAAAAAAACATCACATCATACAAAACCAACAGATCTAAATATGGAAATCATAACATTATTATTTAAAAAAATTAACTAATCTAAGCTTTGTGATCTATTTTTATTAATTTTTTTCTTATAATAAACTAGTTCTAAAATTTAATAGTTTCTTTTTAAAGTAAATAAAGCCATTTTCTTACATGGCACAAAGTAAAAAACATACCCTTAGAACCATATCTATTTTGATAGCTGGAGCAAATACAACTTGTTGTGATATTTTTTTATCAAATAGGCCAATTGTAAAATATCTGGCGCTCTGCTGTGCCCTTTGAGTAGCAGTGTACCGAAACTGTAACATTATTAAAAAATTATTACTTAAAAAATGGAAAGGAATATTTGTTGCATAGTTTATATTAATAAGGTAAAAAAAATAAAAGTTATTTCTTGAATATCTGACTATATGCCATTATTTTATTCTAAGCTTAACTTGGTTTACTGATAACCATGTGACAAACATGTATTTTTAAGTATTCACTTAAAATTTATATTTACATACAAGTTACAAACTTATCTTAAGTTTTTAACTTTGCATAGCACCTCATAAATAAAAAAAATCTTGTTTTTACTACAATCAATTCACTTACATTCAACTTAATCCTAATTCTACAATAGTATTACCTTATTTTATTATAAAATATACAGCAGTATTTGTGAATCTGGTACCAGTAGGCCCAACACACTATTAACCTCTTGTTTTCCTTTATTTAATTTATTTTATTTTATTTACTTATCCTATGTTGATTAATATTTATACTGATATTTACCTCAAAAGTTTTATTGTTGTATTCCTTCTTTACAGCATTTGGGAATCTTCTTTGTGTTCGTTCAGCCAGAAGTATCATTTCATTTTGGCCTTCAAAAGTCAGAAACTTTTCTTTTTCAATCTCTATATTGTTAGACCATTTTTCGAAATCATCCAACTGTTTTGAATTTAAGTGCCCTTTAACACAACCTTATAACTAAACTTCCTTCTAACAAAAAATGCTGATTGCTACAATGCTACAAATAACATACCTTTTTCAATTTTATTTAGCAACAAAATTTCATATTTCAAGTCTTTGAGGATACCATTCATTCCCAATATATCCTTTGCACTTGGCAATCTTGTACCATGGCGTATTACCATCCAAATTTTAGTGTCACTGCAATCTAAATAAAATAATTAGTTTGTTACATTTTAGTCATAATTATAAATGCGTAATACTTACGTGGATATTTAATTTTCGAGACTTCTTTATTGTACTTGAATCTATACGGAGTTCTTGTACCTAAATGTTTACTAATAGTAATATTTTCGATTTTTGTACTCGTACATGAATTAAGTATGGAATAAAAGATCAAGAACAAAGTCAACCCATATAAGAACATTTTATCGTTTTTAGCTGAGCAATAACGAAAATAAATATGAATAAATCATCACGTATCGTATACCGGGTCAAAAATTACGCTGACATCAACTCAAAGAGACATCAACTGACATGAGGATGAGGAGCATGACATGAAATTGTTTGACAGGTCACAATTATATTTTATTCCTTATTAGATCCTAATACTATAATACCACCCCACCTATACTTGTATTAATTAAATACTATTAAATTCCAATATCTTTAAACTCGAATACTTATTTAATATATTATCAAATTACTTCCTTCCTTCTGATACAATATAAAAATGAGAAAACAATTCGAAATATCATCGCAATTAGAATTTACTCCCTTACACCGATATTCTCATCAAGATTCAAGATAAAAAAGGTATAATCGTCCACATAATACGTCGCCCACGGTTCAAACCGAATGGCAACCGCGGAGCGTGGCACTACAGGTCGGCAGACTGGGATGAGATGCGGTTCTTTTTTGCATCCTACCCATGGGAAGGAGTTTGGTTCAAACTGGACGATCCCGACGCCGTTGCCGATTCTATCACCGATGTGGTGCTTCAGGGGATGCAACTATTTTTTCCATCCTCTGTCGTGCCCATCGGGAGCAGTTCTCGGCCCTATTTTGGTCAATCCTTTAAATTACCAGCGTGCTACAAGCAGGATTGTTTCCGAACTTGGGCTGAGGCGTCAGTGGCTAGGGATGTGAATACCAGCCAGCTCAAAAAGAAGAACAACTCGGTCTCCAGGTCGTTCAAAAGAGTTATTGCCAAGGCAAAGTCGGAACACGTGGCCAGCATTGGTGAGAGACTGGTGTACCTTTCTTTAAGAACTCGTGTAGTCTCTCGCTAAGGCTATCCAGAGGAATTTCTGTAAACCGGCTTTACCATCTTTGCGCAGGGGAGATGACTCGTTGGCCCATGCCGCAAAAGAGAAAGCCGATCTTCTAGGCTCTCTTTTGCGTCCAACTCGACGCTAGAGGATAAAGGACCTTCATGTCCGAGATCCAGTTTCGCCAGAGATCAGTGTGTAAAGTGCTGCAATCTCTGGACGTTCACAAGTCGACTGACCCTGACGGAATTCTTCTCATTGTGCTTAGGACATGAGCTCCTGAGTGGGCACTGGTTTTACCGCTTATTCTGGTGCTCCTACTCCTTAGGCATTGTCCCAAAGTCATGGAACACTGCCATAACTCACCCGATCCCAAAGAAATGCGATAACTCAGAGCAGTCCAACAACAGGCCGATTGCCATTACCACCTTGTTCTCGAAAGTCATGGAAACGACCATCAATTGCCAGCTCATGAGGTACCTTGAGGAGCACCAGCTAATTAGCGTTCGCTCAGTGACCTTCTTGCATACCTCACGCATCGATTCGAGTTTGCACGTGGCCAAAGCCTTTGATCGGGTTTGGCACAAAGCACTTCTTTAAAAGCTGCATTCTTACGGGCTATCCGGGAAACTATGCGCCTAGATTTCCAGCTTTTTGGAGGGTCAAGGTCGTTGTCGACGGTGCATGCTCTGACCCGAAACCAATTAATGCAGGTGTCCCGCAGGGCTGTGTACTGTCGCCCACCCTGTTTCTTCTGCATATCAATTACATGCTGCACATTAGCAACATCCATTGTTATGCAGACGATACACGTGTGATGCATTGTACACGGCCCGCGCTAACGTTTCTCGGGCTACTGCCGATGAGAACCGGACCAAGCTTGTGTCTTAACTGGAGAGCCTTTTAGGTGAAGTCTCGGATTGGGGTCGACAAAATCTTGTTGATTTCAATCCCACAAAAACACAAGTCTGCGCCATTAACACTAAAAAACAACCCTTTGTCATAGATATTCGTTTTGAGGGCACTCCCCTGGTTGTCACAGCCAGTATCGGTATTCTCGGTGTGGACATATCGAGTAACGTTAATATTCATGCACACAATTATATCATAATACAAAATTCATTAGTGGCCGCTAATAGCATGTCTACTACTTTTTGTAAACATTAAACAATATAAGTGCTTACAATTGTATTTTTTTACCAAAAAATATCTTTTATACTCTTTGGACTTTAAGTTTTCAATTCAACTTGAAGGTGTGGAATATTAATAATTTTCAATTTCATACTCTTTGTTATGAAAGCATGATAGAATAGAGATTAGAACAGATTAGAAATAAACTGGACTGTAAATAAAGTTTTACTTCTTTGTGAGTTAAATGCTAGTGTATATTACTATTAAAAGTAGGTAGTTATTCGATTTAATACAGTGACATATTTAATACTTATCTTTTAATTATCAATACGAAACTTTCGTAAATTTTATATATAACCTCTAAAGAAATGGCTACAGCATACGGAATTCATATTGGAAACAGCTCTGGTTGTTTGGCTGCATATTCAAATGGCGCACCTGCTGTTATAGCCAACGACGCTGGTGACAGAGTGACTCCTGCCATAGTAGCGCTCAATGCTTCAGAGTGGGAAATTGGTCTGCCGGCTAAGTCGGGACAACCCTCATCAAAATCTATTATAAAACATAATAAACGTCTCATGAATTGTGACTTTACCGAAGAGGATTTAGGATATGTGGAAGCATCGTCGTCTTGTCGTATACAAAGTGAGGAAAAAGTGGTATATGAGTTTGAGACTAGTGAAACAACTCTTTGTTCAAACCCAGACAAAATAGCTACTAAAATCTATTCCAAGCTTTTTACTATTGCTAGTCATTCTGTGGGAAGTGATGGTGATTTAAAATTAGTTCTTGCAGCACCTCTACATTGGTCAAGTGCTAGTCGAGAAAGACTTACAAAATGTGCTGAATTAGCTGGTTTTGACGTTCTCCAAGTTATCAGTGAACCAGCAGCTGCCTTGCTAGCATACAATATTACTGAAGATGCCACCGAAGATTTGAATGTATTAGTTTACAGATTAGGAGGTTCTACTTGCGATGCCTCAATTGTAAAAGTGTCAGGAGGATTTATTACCGTCGAAAAAAACATATTTCGATCAGATTTGGGAGGTCAGTGTTTGACTCGGGATCTTGCAGAATACATTGCTCAAGAGTTCAAACAAAAATGGAAGTTAGATCCACATGAAAGTCGCAGAGCTATGGCCAAGTTATTGCACCATGCTGATAATTGTAAACATGTCTTGTCAACTCTTAATTCTGCACATGTGTTTATTGAGTCTCTTTTAGATGGTGTAGACTGGAGTCAGAATGTAACCAGAGCAAGATTTGAAAACATAATTTCATTGAGAATATCAGCATGCATAGAACCAGCACAAAAAGCAATTGATAGTTTTGATGGCAAAATTTCGAAAATTGTGCTGTGTGGTGGCAGTATGAAAATACCAAAATTGCAGTCTGCAATTGCTAATCTATTACCTGAGGCTGAAGTTTTATCTGGTATCAGTCCAGATGAAGTTATAGCTGTGGGTTGTGCTTATGAAGCTGGGCTGTTGTTGGATATGCCTGAATCTAACTTTACAGATGTTAACACTGAAGTGGAATTTTTAGGTAAAGATATTTATATGAAGTACTTAGATCAAACTATTAAATTATTCAAAGAAGGGACTCCACCATTCTCTCAAAATATTACAACTGTAGATCCTGGTGAAGATATAAAAGATATAAATTTTACTTTACATGAAAATCCAGATACTGAAGAATTTGCAAAAGAATCATTTAATGTTGAAAAACTATGTAAACCATTCACATTGAAAGCAACGCTGGAGCAATCGAAAATTTTACTACAACTGGAATAACAAAGATTTAAAATGTATCTTTTGTAATTGTTTCCATTATAAAATTATTCAAAATAAAGTACTTGTAACATTTTAACTTGTATAATATTAATAATTCACAACAATAAAACATCTGTTGTTTTATTGTTGCAGATTTTATATGCACACAAAACAAAAGATTTTTCATCAAGAGCTTAAAATAGTTTACCTCATGTAATCACTCACAATTAAAGTCCTTAATTTAAATGTAATGTACATTGAATAAACTTGCTACATGGTTTGCATTGTTTCTTTTCTACATCTGAAAATATTTTCAGAGGTGAAGTAAGTAATGTATTATCATGGGTTTTGTTCGAGATACAAAGTGTCTCTCTTAAAAAAATAACAGTATGTTTTATGTGAATTTTTACGGCAGTGGAATCCACTATTGGATAAAAATTAAAAAAGTAATAATCATCCCTGGATGAGGGAGAACTAATACATATTTTCAATACTTTTTGTTTTACGTGTAACAATTTAATTTTTAGTCTAGAAATAACAATAGTAGGACCTGAGCCCTTCCAGAAAGCCTATAATGTTATTAAAGTATGAGCATGCACCAATGTACTTGGGCATTAGGACGTTTATAATGTTAAATTAATAGCTATGATGCCCAACCAACATAGACTATTTCAATATTCTTTTTTGTTCGTGTTGATGTTGAGTCACCATATTTTATGAATGGCAAGGCTTCTACCTAAAAAAAATGGCGCGGTTTTTGACGTATGTTTTTTTTGTTTTGGTGTAAACTGGGTGTAAATTAATCACCCATGTTATGTTTTTTCTCTAAAATATTGTTCATTTAAATAATGAATCTGATAATAAATAAAGCATATGAAACGAAACTTATGTAAAAATGGATAAAAAGTATACCGAAGAGCGCCTAAAAAACATAATAGACGAATTCTCTAAATTCAAAATTGTAATGTTATATCTTGCTATATGCACTGTGTATTTAATTAAAATATTTTGATTGATTTAAAACTTATTTAAATAGGAGTATTTTAATGAAGCAAAAGAATGCAAAATATTAAGAGAAGCTAATACAAAACTAGAAACGGAACTAAAGGAAAACCAAGAATTAGTTAAGACACAGTGTTATCACTTACAAAACTCACGTGAAATGATTGAAAACCTCCAGGAGACAGTGTCACAGTTAGTATACCTTAAGAGAGATGCCAAAAAGTCGAGTGAGGAAATTATTTCGAAGGATAATATCATTTCTGCTCTGGAAAAGGTATGTAGAAAGAAATGCTAGAGTTTCTAGAAGTTAAAAGCTTTGCTTTAGTTGACAAAATATATTACATGTTCTTTTTTATGTTGTCTACACAAACACCTACCTCCCACAAATAACTAATTATTTTGAGCGAGGAGCGGTGCGTAACTTCACAAGGTTTGATGTTATGGGAGGAAGTTCGCGTAAGTGTACATGTTTATTCTAAACACCTAGAAAATGAATCTTGCGCATTTAACGATTCTTGCCAAGTTACGTGCCGCTCACTCTACAACTAGGTAAAATATGGTTAAATGGAAGAATATTTGACTCAAAGTATACAACAGAAATGTATTTACTACATTGTTACGACGTTTTGTCATCGTAATCAAGTATTTATTTTTAAAAATGTCCCCGTGGATTTTCACGCGATGCGATGTTGGGATGAATTAGTAAAAATTACCGTGGGTTTCTACTGGCGCAAAATGGTGTATCGAACCAAGCTTTCTCGCTATCTTTCTGTTAAAAAAAACTGAGATGACAATTTGTTTGCGACAAGTTTATCCGTCAGTGGAAACCCACGGTTAAAGATACAAGATGAGCCTATTGTCGTTCCAACAGCTTATTATTGTCATTGTATATCGCTAAAGACTTCATTGATTATTAGGTCAAATTTAAGGATGCCTGCCTACCCTTTAATTTAATTGATTACCATAAATGTTGTTTACTGATGATGATGATGAGTAGATGTGTCCTAATGTGATACCATCGAAGCTGGGCATAGGCTTGCAATAGCTAAATAGCTGTTCAGTTGAATGGGTTGAACTTTTAATTAACTAGATATCATGATCTTTAAAATGATGATGATTGGAAGTTTATATAAAGTTCAAAACAGGACAGTTTCGGACACTTTGCAAGTATCAGCTAGACACACTGTGAATATGAATACACTATGAAGTGCACGCACGTATTTCGGAGACGCACGGCGCTTCCTGGTAATGGTAACAGCTATATTTGGTAACGCAGTATTTACATGTATATACATGATTTTAGAAATTATGTATGTAATCTTATGTTATATGTTTTGTTAGGGTAGGTTAGTAGCTTATTATTCCCGAGGAGGGTCGGCGTTAGGCAAGCGGCCGGCCGTAAAAACTGTAGCCAGAACATATACAGTATGGACTAAGTCATAGTTTAAACAATCATATGTGATTGTGTAACCGTGCTACGGCCATACTGTGTCGGCCCCACATACGCGGGAAAAGGGCAGGGAGATGATGTCATTTCCTTTAAGTAAAATTGCAGGGCGGGTGAAACCGCGGGACACAGCTCGTTAGACATAAATGCCCTCGGGTGAAACCGCGGGGCACAGCTCGTTAGACATAAATGCCCTAATCTTTGTACTTCAAAATCCAGAGAAAGAAAATTTCTTGGAATTTGAGGTATGCATACTGGTGAGAATATATTTTCAAACGACTTAAGTTGAACCCTTAACTGTGACCAGTTTTTTAGAGTCATATAGCTAAGACAGTGAATTTTATTTTTATAAGCGTCATACCTATTTTACTATATATAATAGAAAGCAGGTCGCAAGTGTAAAAAGTAACTGTAAAACTGCTGTATCAATAAAAAGTGTGTAAATTTCTTTGTTCTCTGGAGGACAAGGAAACAATGATTCAGAAACAAAATGAGGCTCTTAAGGAGTTTCGCAGGGCATTCGAAGCGCAAATAGAAGAAGTTAAAGCTGAGAACGAGAATAAAAGTAAGTTTTATCTGAATCCTTTCATCATAATCATCAGGCTTAATATTAGCTTTTGGTACCTATATCTTACTACACATGGTTTTTCTCATTACTTTTCTCTACATTTGGCCCTTCGCATTACACATCAGTTTGGTTACCCACAAGGTCATTACTCAAAACTCCGATAGTTATTTGTTTTATTTAAAAAAAGTTAAAACCGCAAGTAAGTTTCCTGACAACTATACACGGGGAAGCGAATTATTTTGAATCTCTTTACCTTGGTTAAGGGCTTCCACTAAACTATTACGGTGGCCTCCATGGGCTACTGTTGCAAGCAAGAAGACCTTCGTGTGGGAAGTAAGATGATCCTGATCCTGAAACTTACTAAAGGGTTGAACGCATTGCTAACAAGATCTCTTTTCCACCTAACATCGGGTGGAATTGCGTTGTGATACATTCGATTTTAAGGTTGTTTGATTGAGATGAAACTAAATCAGGAAAAGTAAGAGGTAGAAATACATAAATTATCTATTTTCTTAATTTCAAAGTACGACAAATCCAACAAGAGGCCGAGACTCAAGTAGCTGCTTACATATGTGCCAACGAGGAACTGAGGAGCGAACTAAACGAAGTGCGGACAGATCACAGGGACAAGGTAGTCATTTTTATAAATGATTAGACCTTAAATGCTATCTTTTTCTTATGGAAGAAGGTGGCAAACGAGCATGCGGATTAACTCATGTTAAGTGAGGAGTAGTAGTAGTCTTAGGCATCCGCAACGAGTAAATGAATTGAATTGCCTACCATTAATACAGACAGAGGAGGATAAAAAGGAAAAAGGATATTTTCTTTTCCTCTTCATTCTCTACCCGTCCAATCCTATTCCTCTTCCTATCTTATCCTTATTACGAAATATTGCGATCGGAAAGAGGATTTAAATTGGGCACTCATCAGACGAAACGCAGTAGCATACTTCTACTTCACGCCTGTCTTCTGTGAGGTTATGTTATTTCATCAGTCGAGCCGACCCATTCGTGCAACCGCTGTTGTAGCGGGCTCTATCGCTCTTAATAATTACAATAAATAGTTCAAAATTTGCACTGAATCGACAAAACCATAGCGTAAGCTAATTTATAAGACTACGTACTTCGAAATTAAAGGTCGAGGATTTTAATCTTGATTTACTATTTATTTTAAATTTCGCGACTGTGGCGGGAAGCCACTAGAACCATCAGCTAGTCTGGATCACATAGGATCAAGATTACTGGTAGCGCAAAGCACACGTCATCCGCTAAAATATCATTTTATAAGGGGACAGGGCTTGATTTTTTAGATATCCTGTTCTAGACATGTTTATGTGGGATTTTACCCACTAAATCCCCCTCAATGGCCTCCTTCGGATATAAAAAGAGGGGCGCAGGGACGAACGACACGTTGTATGAGATCAAATGAATAAAGCTGGTATTGAGGCCCACCTCGTAGATGAGAACTTTTATTGTACTATACTAATTTGTTTCTTAAACTAAACTTTTTTAGTATTCTAGACTTTGTGTTACAGTTGTGTTTTTGTTGGTCATATCATCATTTACTTCACAATCTTCGTTGTATCCCCACATACATTCTTCAATTTCACTTTTACTATTTGTAGATGAACACGATGGTATTAGAATATGAAGAGAAGATGCAACGTAGCGCGGCGCAATGTACTCAGCTTCAGGACCAGGTGGCTAGACAAAATGCCATATCTGAGGCCAACATAGACGCGTACCGCAGGGTGGGCTGTTTACTAAATGACTTTAATAACATCTATATTATTACATACAATAGTGTTAGACCTACTTAATTGAATTAGAAAATATTAGAACTCCTTGCTATGCATACTTATATGACTTTGTTTTAATACATTACTAATTAAGTGATTTTTGAAGTGAAAACACCATTAGCCGCGTTAGATGATATTTGATAGTTTGGGTGAACATGCGAAAAATGCTTATTTGAATTTGGAACAGTTTCAACGATCTTTTTTTCATTTTTTTCATAGGATTTATTTTTACGGATGATTTATTTATTTGAACTATTGTCGCGCCATTCCACATCTTTTGAGTTTTCGCTTTTATCGGCAGCCCCTTATTTTTAATGGTTTAGTGGTAATGGTAAATGGTAACTAAAATGTGTAATTTTAAAATAAAATTAGAAAAAATCGCTGATATTACAATTCTGGTAATACTTGGTGAGTACAGATTGACTATATACACTTGTTAAGAGACATGCCTTCTGCCGAGCAACACAGTAACAATGGTTTTAATTCTAAAAAGATTATCGCAATGGGCTGCGAACAGAGAACCGTGTGATATACATTGATAAGTTTTAAACAATATTGTTGTTTGGAATATTTTTTTTTTGTTACAACTGTTTATAACTACGCTAAGTGCATGGAATATTTTTCGAGAGACAAATATAAATTATCGAACATTAGAACGAAATCAGAGTGAAAGCAAGTTTTTTTTAGAAAGTTTTAATTTTATTTTCACCTTTGCACATATTTCCTCGCCCATCCTTTTGCTTATTATAATGTAGATGACGTTACAGAAGATAGCGGAACTAGAAGAGAAACTGAATCAGTACCAATTTAAAGAATACTTGGCCAACAATCCATCCCAATACAACAACGTGGAAGCTGAACGACCATATTCCATGAATAGAGAAACGCCTTACGCTGTCGATTTGAATCAAATACAAGGAAGTTCAAAGTCTTTGCCAAGAAGCATGTTAAAAAATAATACGCAAAGAGCGACGAATGCTCTTCAAGTCACGTACGTTGGTGATGCAAATCCTCCCACTACCAGTTCAAGTGCAAAGAAGGGACAATTTAAAATAACCAAGAAACGTAAACTGTACACAGAAACTGGATTTCAAGATTTTTAATTGATTAATGTTTTGTTTCTAATAAAGTTTATCATATTTATTTTGCCTATTTAAATCCAAACGTTTTTAATAAATACCAATTGAGTTATATTCTACGTGACTTTTGAAATCACGCAAACACATAAATCTTCTTAAATCTAAATCGTATGATTTCAGTAAAACGTTAAAAATATATTGCACATTCAAAGCGTCTCTGCAAATGCGAAGTATTCACTTTCACTTCCGTTTAAAGACCATTCTCTATCGTATATCTTTGTTGAGCTTAAAAACCATTTTATTTAAAAAAAACTCACGATTCTAACATAAATATGCCTTATGGGCTATTGTTGAGGTTAAGATGGTTTATATTGTATGAACCACATCTAATAACAGGCTCCAGGGTGAGGGCCTGAGGGCTATCTTGTAAATTAAACACGAGTTGGAGAACAAATGTTTGGTAGAGCGCAGAAGGCGCATAGCCTAAACCTCTTTAATAGTAATTTAGCTCGTGTTCTCCCTCGAGAGCCTAGGTTTGGGCCGTTGCTTTATTATTCTAATCGGATTGGGTGGCCTCCGAGCTCTTAGGTTGCTTTGGCAGACGCTCCATGAAGTGACTGGGCTCAAGGGCCCCCCGAGAGGGGACTTCGGCTTGGGCTGTCACTCATTACGCGTTTAGCATTCGGATTGGAAGGTGCCCTACAGGACCAGATCTCGGCTCGATCGGTAGCTATGTTCTGATTACAAGTATTACTACAGATAACATTACTACTTCTTCGGAAACCGTTAGCTCTGGGAGAAATGGTGGACGAAACTCCAGCAACGCTTCTATCATTAGTAGGGGAGGAAACTGCCCTGCCTAGCTGGCCGTTTCGGGAATAAAACTGCTGCAATTAGTACGTACTTAATTATAGCTATCCAGGTGAACCTAAGGCATACTCGCGAGAATCTTCGAGTTCGTGAGCGTCAAACCAGTGATAACTGCCATATACGACGCTTACTCAATATTGTAACGAATGCATATATTTTTCGACCTTGCTTGCCTTACTTATCTCTATTACACAACATTTACAAATTACAAGTCTAAAAAATGATAAAAGAATGCAAATCTGATCTCATTGTTTGCTGTTCTCATTTCAAAAGTTATTATAGACGTGGGTATTACAACTGACCAGTAACCAGAACAGTTGTTGATCTGGGAGCGGCAGCAGCAATGAAATTAGCCGGCTTGATCGGTAAGTATAGGTATTTTTGGGTTTCGTTTGATAAATGAGCCATTGCCTTCCCCATTTGTCTTCCTTACTCACCTCTTTCCTATGCGAAGGCTGGTAATGAATCCGTAACTCGTCTCTTTGTTGCCAATGTTGATGTCACTTAACAGTAAGTGAGCTTGCTTGTGAGACCGAAAATAAGAGGAGAAAAATTTTTTTCCGGTCTATCCCCTCCTCTGTCCACTAAAGGTAGGCAACGCATATGCGACTAATTTGCTTATTGCGGATGCCTATGGGTAGCGGTCTCTTAACATCAGTTGAGCTGCGTGCTCTTTTGCCACCTTCTTCCATAAAAAAACCTCCTCCTCTAGTGCAGCGACCCAAAGTGAGTCTTAGCCTCCTCTCATAAGAAAACGCCAACGCCGCCTGTTTTGCATCGCCTCCTGCCTGTTGAGGTTTTGGAGTTGGCGTATGTAAAGGCCTACGGCATCCTCCCAGCCATACCTGGGCCGGTCGATAGGTCGGTGGCCACTTGGGGTTCCGAGGTATGCTTTCTTGACTCTACGATTGTGTCCCATCCTCTGCAGACCTATCCGGCGAAGTCTGAAGGCTTTGACTTCTCCCATGATACTTGGTACTTACAGTACCTTACTATATCTTATATCAATCCATTCAAAATGCTCTGGTTCAAAAATGGTGCTGTTTCCATGAAGAATGTAGAATATTTTGCAACATTCATGGATATTGTAATCGCCCTATCTGTTCACAGCCGTTTCTAATTTAGTCACTCCAACATGCGTTATGTTGCTATAAAAAAACTATGTTATGATAATTACAAATACGTTATTTCGAGTTACGTAATGACCTTATGTTCTTCTGAAGCGTAAATATAATTTGACTAAGACATGAATTTGCTTTCTAGTCGTTAGCATAAAAATGTGATTTTTATCAAAACGCTTATTATTAGTATTTCAAAAAAATCGTTATAATATTATCATATTACGTGCCCAATGGATTGTACTATTCCTTTTTTTTAAGGAAAAGGTGACCGTAACCCATATGCATCTACAAAAAGCGAATGAGTTGCAGATGCGTTGCCTGCCTTTAATGGACAGACGATGTGACAAGCAGAAAAATCATCCCCATCACCTCCTCCATCAAAAAATCTTCCCCTTCCCATCCTTTTCTTTTTAGAGAAGGTTGGAATGGGGAAGAGGACCAGCATTAGTGCCCTTAGATTCTAATATTACGTTTAAGATACAAGTAAGTATACTACAAGGTACTTCTGCTTCTCATAATGTGGGATTGTTGTTAAACATAAAATTTTATTATTTATAGAGCTGCTGAAAAAAATATTATGCGCACGCGTTTTCTCTTCAAAGAAAGTATAGGCTATGTATATTTGTACAAGGAGTACCTACATGTATATGTATGTATATGTACATACTGTCGTACAAAACATTACTCTTTTAAGACGGTATTCAAAGATATAATACGTCAATACGTAATGGTGGTACGTAATGGTACCTAATGGTGGTAGAGACTGGTGAGAACGTATTCTCATTGTTTGCACATATGGTACGCTGTATATGCCTATAAGTATGTTAAATAATACTTTAGTTCCGAGAACTGTTTCTACGCTTCTGATGGTACATCAATACAAACAATGTTAATCATAAATAATTACATTCGACTTATAAGTTCGTACCAGTTCTTACAACAGGACATTATTACAACTAACAAATATTACTAAAATTCTGAAGTCCTTTTCTTAGTCAATAGTCAACAGTATATATAATTAAACACACAAGTGTGTCGCCTCGGTTGGTATTTGAAGACTAAACCAGCGACATAATGTGTAGGTACTTGCTTCATCCGATAGACTACGGAGATGGTCACAACTGCTTGGCTTTATTCACTCAACTAGTGGTTAATGTAATGATGACAAAATAATGATAGTGTGCAAATCTAAATTGTCTATCATGATCTACGCATATGAACAATTTTCTACAAACTAGAAAGTATTGAGTAAATGCTTTTAAATAAGCTTGAACGCACTCGTTTTAACTCTCCAGCTAATGAATAAAACGAAAGTTAACCGCACCAATCTGACGATATCTTGTGAATGTTGTAAATTTTTATTATTACGCATTTCTAGATTATAATAGTGTAATAGTAAAACTAAATAAAATTTAACGAAATACTACACATCACATACAATTATGTTACACATAACTTACATCTATTAACTACTTAATTACACCGATTCTCGGAGTCATAACCACGACTATTTAAGTAAAATGATTACCTCTTACGTCTTTTATAAGTAGGCGAAGATGTTTTTCTATTTATTTTTAGACAAGACAAATAATGGTATACCATTATGCCTATTCTTGATGCTCAATTATTTATCATGTTCGCCTAATGCTTAGATGTAGTTATAAAAAAAAATGAAGACGTGTTACATCAGATTGTGCTGCGCCATAAGTAGGTGGCATGGTAAAATTTAAAAAAAAATTATTCATTATATGTATGTCACGATATAGTACCTACCTAATCAATTTACAATGAACCACCATAAACTGGTTGCATTAACAACTATCATAATTGATTTTATCTCCTTGTTTCATTTAAATGAAAAAAATATTTTTCGATCAATAATTTTTATTATCTTTGGCCAACACTTAGTCTTAAAAATATTACACATTTTACATTATTAGTTAATATTAAGATTATTAATAATAGTAAACAATTGACGAAATGATTTCAACATATATAATGTACATGCATACGGTATTTACGTAAGCTAGTATATAATGTTTTATGTTAGACTTCAGACAATTTTAAGCTACATTTTGGTGCATTATAAAACAAACTGATTCTTCGAATATATTTTTACAGTTCATAAGTAATTAAAAATATTATTTGCAGATCCTAAAACTAGGCGTACCTTACATACATTCTAACGAGTATAGTCGTAGATAAACCTTAAATGAGGAAATATTATTTTAAACGAAATTCATTTTGATTCAATATACCTATTTGTTACAGACACGTTTATTTCATTTTAGTTTAATAATGGAAAATAATAATCTCAATATATTATATATTATGAGGTTTACCTCGGACGTGAAGGTTATCAATTTGTCTACTGCTAAGAAAAATAATAGATCTATTCCTTGACCATCGTTTAATGATAACAATATGACCTATTACTATCAATAAACCTTGGTAAGCTACACAATTCATCCTTTTGTTACCCGATATGTTACATAACATAGTGAATAAGCACGTACTAGTTGTATGTTTGCATTAGACACGTGTGTCCACTCTGCCTTGCCGGCGACATCGTCATTTCATTTTCCCTCTAATGCAATGATGAAAGTGTTGACATACCTAGTCTGTGTACGCAGCCATCTTTGTTTCTAGACGTATATTTAATATTTAGAAGGTTAAAATTTTTTTATTTAAAATTATTTTATTGTAATTCGCAAATGTTTTTATAACACGAAAACCTTTTTCATTACCTTTTGTTAAGCCTCTTAGGTGATTGCTTTGGAATATTTTACCACAGTACACAATTTTTAGAATGTTGAAAATCTTCAATGGTTACGAATAAGTCTATCGAGTGAATTCCAGCTACAGGAATAGTCGATCTGCAAGTGGCCGTACCTCGAAAGATGGAAGTTGTCCGGCGCCGTTTTAGGAAACGGCCGCGCCCAATCTTCATACTCCGGCGACAAGCTTTCGTAAACGCATTGCTCATATGCCTCTGCCATCCTTTAATGCAAAAAAATGGGTAAATTATTTTATTTATTTCGTACCAAATGCAAATTACATATAGTATAACTAGTGATCCACCCCGGCTTCGCCTGGGTAGCCGTTTTGGAATATATAGGGAACATACACACCTCGTCTTTTATATATGCACCTTTAAAAAACGAATCCCACAGGAATCGTAAATTTTCCGGGATAAAAAGAAGCCTATGTTCTATTCTAGACTTTATATCTGCGCCAAATTTCATACAGATCCATTCAGCCGTATTTGCTTGAAAGAGTAACAAAGATCCATACATCCTTATATCCATAAAAAAAAAACTTTCGCATTTATAATATTAGTATAGATTAAAATATATGTAAATTAAACATATATAAATGACTATAGATGACCCGTCCAACTTCGTACCACCTTCATAAATTGATTTGATTACAACTCTTCCGGTAGCTTATCAATCCTATTCATCTTTGCAGAACAAATGATTTAAATGATTTTTATAATTTGAAAAATAAATGTATTTAAAATTGAGTACAAAGCTTTCTCGCCAACTCAGTTAAACATTTCTTTTCGGCGGGTAAGTAAACAAAGATCAGAGACGCGAACTTGAGACTTCAACTTTTTCTCTCTCGATAATCGTCGTCTCCTTGACGTTGATCCATAAATTGATCCCTAATCTTCCTATGCCTAGTCATGATTGATTGATGTTACAACTAAGTAAACCAAAATACGTGCGTAAGGCAGATCCTGCGTTGTTTCTACCGCTGCTCGCCCCGCAAAGATCAATGTATTGTTCAGATTAGATTTGCTTTTGATGGACACGTCTTGCGACGACCTATGTCACCAGCTCAGACCCCTCCTCAGTATGATGACGTTAAAATTAATAAAATACATTACAAAAAATGTAAAATTATACGGAACTGTTTTCATGGTCTACTCAAATGTATCGAATTCTCTTTGCAATATTTAAAATATTAATATAAATTTTATTTACGAAAAAATTATTTACTTCAACTTTTGCTTATGGAAACCGAGTCAGGTCAGTTAGGTTAGCGACCATCACTGCCAGTGACCGATTAGGGAATGTAGACCTTTTTTGTCGGTGGATAAAAGAAACAGAAGAGAATTTGGACCTATGGGTTTGGGCACACAGGTCCGCCACGAACACCATCTAACGTGAATATTTATAGAATAATAATATTTTTTATAATCCTAAAATAACACACAAATTTACTTTTAGACCTTCTCTGGACATTAATACAAAAAAAATGTATCCAAATCGGTCCAGCCGTTTTTGGGAATAAGCATGACTAACGAACAGTAATTGATTTAAGACATATAACGACGTCATGTGAAAACTTTTAATGTAATATAACTTTCCGACGTTTTAAAATTTAACGTAATTTCAAGTCAATTAAGGGAATCGAGGGGGCTATGATTGAGCTCGATTTTTTTAATCTAGTAATTTTAAAACGTAGTTTGAAAACTGCAATTTCGTAGACTTAGAACAGTCTAGACGTGTAGTCTTTTTAGTATGCACAAATGATAATTAGTAATGTAAATCAAACAGGTCAAGTCGGCGCATAACTCGCGCAACCAAACGAACGCACGCATACAAATTGACGATTAAGTGCGGCGATCAAAAAATACACTACATCCTGTTGTTTTGCTGCATAATATTAGTAGAAGTGTGCCAGGATCGCGCCAAATGGAAATCCATAATCTCTGCCTACCCCTAAGAATCTTTCTTCTTTATATCGTGTGTCTTTATTTTGGAACGTAGTTATATTACTCGGCAAAAATATTTAATTAATGAATTACGTGAACATACGTTTCTTTGAGTATGTAAATTTAGAAAGTAGAACTATTGGAGTCGGCATAACATTCGCGAATTAGTGCGAAGTCTTAAGTCACAGAGAAGCGCAGATGGTTATCTAATACGAAGTACGATACCGATTATGCAGTGACACGGATGAAAGAATGTAATACGTACTACTTAGGAGTGAACCACTAGGCATTTATTGATTAAGTGAATGACTACCTATTCATATAAGAGAGTAGCTTGCAGGATTCTATATTGCAAGATAGTAGTAAAAAATATATCTAGCTGTTACTACATATGTACTGTAGCTTTGTAATCATGAAAGTAATAAAATCGATTCAGTAGTTTTAAAAGTCTATTTATTACAAAGAAATCTTTCCTCTTTATATATTATAAAGAGGAAAAATAATATTAAGTAACACATTTAACGCATTTAAAAGCCTACTGATGTTATAGCTTGCAGGCGACGATGCTAAACTTGTACATGCTCGAGAGAATATGTGGTAAAAATAATAAAATATTACTTACTTTAGTGACATGACATGACATTATGACATTTTTACTTTATAAAAGGGTCTATAGGAAAAAAAATTACCACGCTGCAGGATGTCCAGTTGAAGGTTTTGTTTAAAAAGTTTGTGATCCCCGCACTCCTTTGCGTCGCGCTCAAATCGTCAGATGATTATTGAAATGCTCACTTATCAGCATGTAAACCCTTCCTCTTATCTTATCTATCTAAGTCTGATCGATTATTACAAATTTAATGGGCTACGGCCGGAATATCACGGAAAAAAAGACATATTTTTCAAATTCACACATTAAAATACCATTGTTTATCAATTATACGAATTCAATACGTAAATGCGTAAAAACACTATAAGATATCAGTGTCATCGGAGTTCAGATACCTGATACATGTTTACTAAACGTTCCCCACTTGTTGCTTTGTATTTCTTCCTTAACGTAAACGTTTTGTAAATTAAACGCAACTTTAGATGTTTTGTAACTTGAATGTGAGAAGCATGTTACTACAGACGTCTGGACGGAAGGGAATATATTAAATAAACGTAACTGCCGATGCGTCACACAGCACATAGCGTGCCTTACAGAGACATCACGGGTTATAAGTCATACTGAACAAATGATAATGTCATCAGTGTTTGTTTCCATAAACCAATGTTTTGTTCAGTCACCCTCGACGACCGTATGTACTCATACAGCTCATGGATTTCTATTTACATCGATTGCAGTACAATCATGTCATGTTGATACTAGCCGCCAATTGGATTTGTTACATAACACATCCCTAATGACACTTGCAGTCTTCATTAACACATTAGATTCTAGTACATTCGTACTACATGTTTATTATTGAGCTGAGAATTCTTCTGAATCCACGGGTCAATGACAATTATGTTTTATTGTTACATATTTTCATTACGTGCAGAGGTCAATGCTAGGAACAAGTTTCTCTGCGTAAACAAGAAACTGGCTAGATTCCCACAGATGCAACTTTCATTTGTAACGAGCAAAAACTGACGCATGTTCACACGCTGAGTAGCCATAGCCACGGCGTCGTATTTAAGTCGTCGTAAGGTTTGCATTCAGTTATCATGTCCACATTGCATACTCTATTAAAAAGGCTGTCTTTTTAAAAGCATTGATCTACCAAATTAGTGTGTGATTATAGTGGTTCTGAGTTTCATTTGTTATTTATGTTTTGGTTTTATGTCATAATTAAGTTTTCAATTTTCGAATTATTACACTCTATGCATAGTCGATTATCATCGCTTTCGACTATTGCTTATTAGTTCCTTATTTGGTACTTTCGGACGCCAAAGCAAAAAGGGTTTGAATAACCGTATTGCTAGACTATAGAATGACCACGAAGACCATCTTTACCGGCAATATGCCAAATGATTTGAGTATTCACTTGTATTATGTACGTTATTACCGTGAAAATGTTCGCGTGTTTTGTCGCGGTCGTCATCGTGTATCGTCAGGTGTTGCGGCCAGCGGCCGTGACGTTGCCCATTATGGACGTCTTCACAATTATACTTAGCATTTCACCGCACGTTACAAGTGTGGCTTAGATAGACCATTTGAAGAACACGAAAGTACAAAGAAATATTTATATGAAATGTGATAGAGTGATTCATAATTATCTTGATTACGCTAATCATCGTTGTTTTTGTTTTAACTCTTAATCATTAAAAGAGGTACTTTACATCTAAACTGAAGGTAACCAGGAATTGCTTTTGACATAAAATGTGTCAATCAATCTCGCAACTGAAAGCATTTTCGAATTATATTTTGATTTCATTTAACTCCCTCTGTCATTAATTAAATGCTTTTTTTTAGTGTAAATTTTAAGCTAACCTGAATTATCGTTTTTGGGCTGTTACTGGGAAATTTAAAAAAACGTATTTGTGACCATCTGCACCGGTATTTAATTTAACAATTGTTTTCTCGATAACAACAATGATGATATTTAGTCAATGCAAAATTTAACAGTGTCTAAACTCATCTTCACGCCAATTACCTATAGTAATACCGCTAATGAATACTCAGGAGAGTTATTAGATCGAAAAAGAAAATACACTAAGAAATTGCGGTGAAGTTAATAAAATTTCTTAAACAATACAATCTAATTGTGATTTTTTCTTCAACTACCTCTTGTACCTATGTATATTTGGTGTCGCATGATTAATAATAATATTGACTTACCTTTTACCCCTAATATAACAACTGTTTGTAGTAAAGACTCAAGTATCGGGAATCTGACCGCTTGGTATGGATGACTAATTAATAGTCCTAAATAGAAAGTTGACTAGTAGAAAAGATTTGTTTAGGTACAATTAAAATTGTATTCTATCTTAACGTAACGTAAAGCAGAAGGCAAATTTTTCCAAGTTAAATAGTCCGTAAAAATGGAAAAACAGTTATGAAACAATTCAACTTCAGTAACACTTTATGAATTCATACAAACTTTTTAATATTCATTACAGGTCACGCAATCGATGACGCATCAGTTACTTTGAGCAATAACGAATTCATAATGTGTATGAACACCGTGAACTTACCTGGACGCTCTTCTATGCTTGTTGTAGAGGTTCGCCGTCAGATAGTCCGGGTGATGATTGAGGGACATGCGTGGTCTATGCGAGCTCATGTAGCCAGGGGGAGGCGCATATGCATACGGTGTTTCGTATACCATTGGATGAGGGGCATACAAGGGTTCTTCTATGTACAGTGAACGCCTTCGGTCCGCTGCAAAAAAAAATCGTGTGTGTAAATTTTATATATCTATTGTTATACTTTATATTTTAGAGTAACCTTAGAATGTATTGTTCGATGTGAGATTGGTAAAGTGGGACCTCGTCGCCATGTAAAATTGATATTTTATATGTACATTGTAATGCAAAAAACATGTATTTAAAGGTGCAAGCAGAATAAAATTCATAAACCAAATAGTTCTAAAGGAAAACACTGTCTGTTTTGTTAATAGTGAATACATTATTTACCTTTACGTAAATAAAAAAAAAACTTTTAAGTCATTCTTGAATAAATCCGAAAACTGGCTTAAATATCTCAACAAAAGGGTTAACTAGAAAGAACCTTGACTTATCTGCCCTTGGTATGGTAACATCCGTATACTAGTGTACCCAGAAGGCATTCTTAGGAATATTTCATACTAGTTCTGCTCGCGACTCCGTCTGCGTCTATGTCTATAACTATGTCTGTACCAAATTTCATTTCTATAATCGGTTTACAGAAAGACAGAGTTACTTTCGCATTTATAATATTAGTAGGGATATGTAACTTATTGCTACTTACGGATAGGTCTAGTGTTGTAAATTGGCATGTCGGGGTATTCCGGTATAGACATCTTCGACGATTTTCGTCTGTATGTAGGGTACGCCGGTACTTCTTCAGGTGGAACGATTCTTTTCATTGGTGACGGGAAATCTTCACCAGAATCGTAGTTCTTAGTAGGTACATAATAAAAGCTGGCGCTCACGGGTTCGCCGGCAAAGGAATTTATCTGGTCTTCTTGGCTCGACTCGGGGCTTTCTCCGTGTATCATCCCGAAAGCATCGTTGTCCCAAGGGTCGAGGTACAGTCTGTGATGTGATTGCGGTGATTGGTCATCGTCACCTTCACTGTCGAAGTCCACCGCGGCCCAGTACGGGCTTCCAGTGTGTCCAGGCATCACTATAGTTTAACTGAATACGTTTAATGAACACATTTACCGCGCATCGGCGACGGTCGCTTAATTTGGAAACATTACCATTAATACGAGTTTGCACGTCCTAACCGCGCATGGTCTTGTTTGTAATTTATGGCCACACGAAAACACTAACATCAATTCTTATCACGTAACGTGAGAACGTTAGGCTGGAACTATAAACTGGCGGGAGACGTAGCGACAAGCGTGCGTGCGCACTAGCAGCCGATTTGCCTTCGAATAATCGTGCGGGCGCTTGCGTTTGTTCGTCCGCGGCGGAGGCTATCGTTGTGTTGCACGCTCCTGAAGATGCGGTGATGTTTACAGAGGAATGCATGTAAATTTGCGAGCTAGCACGCGAACTTTGAAAGCCATGTATTTTTGTCTCAGCATAATCTTTCTTTAATACGCGCATGCAAATAGACTTCTCTTTCGTTAGGCCAACACAGATTATTTAATTTTGTTCCGCATTCTTTTAATCTGAAAGAATATATGTATATACGAAAATTGACCTCTAAAATCATGATCCTATGTTATATTATAAATGCGAATGAGAGTTTGTTTATTACGTTTTTACTAGTCAACTGATCATCATGAAACTTTGTACCTACACATATTTTAAGAAGACCCGTAGAAAACGACGACTTTTATTCCGCAAAAAAACACCTTCACGAGACATAGAAAAATATAACTTACTTCGGTTGTATAGTAACTCATTATGACATGACAATACCAATTTTCCTCTCTCGGAGAGGAGGCCTGTGCCCCTGCAGTGGGGAATACATTCTAGGAAAGGCTGATTTATTATTATACCAATTTTGACTTATTGTTGTTATCATGTCATAATACCGTGGCGACCGATAACAACTTATGGCAAATGTTAAACAAAAACTCAATATTTAAAAATAACGGCATATAAAGATGTCTTTGCGTGCGAAGCCGCAGGTAAAAGCTAGTATTGATATTAAATCAAAAGCTTGTAAAATATTATATACTAATATATACATATAATAAAAATGTAACTGATAGCTGTCTGTACATGGAAGATATTTGAGAAAAACTATTATCGGGGGCCTTCATAAACGCAATAAAACACAAAACAATCATTATTAGAATTTTTGTCTGTTTATCTGTTTGTCTGTGCGTTCGTTACCGCTAATCTCAGAAAAGGCTAAACCGATTTGGGTGCGGTTTTCACTAATGTATTATGGTAACCTTCACTTAACATTTAGTGTTTGTTTTATTTCAATCGGTTTATAAATAAAAAAGTTATATCAATTTAAATAACCATGTCAAACATTTTTTCGATAAAAATGCAATAAAATAGAGTACTATTATATAGATTATTACTGTTAAGTAAATAATATCATTTCGTTTAAGTAAACTTGTAGGGCGGGTGAAACCGCGCGGCACAGCTAGTATTATATAAGAATACTTATTTTTGAAGTGAAGCTTCTGTAGGGAAGGTGTTATAATAATTCCTTTAATTTGTCCCTCTCTCTCTCATCGAAACCACTTTCGTGGCTTACGTAGGCTCAATCATGAGACATACACAAAAATGATGAAGGCCAAAATAATAGATCTCCAAAAATGTTTGGAGACCTATAATTTTTGCTTACGAGTTGATTAACAATAACTACTTTTTTCTGAAAAAAAATCTTAATTCTAGTCACAACATCTGCCAAACCCAGCTCTCACTTCTAACATTCAAGTGGGGACTAATACGGCATTGTGTATGGCCAGACGAGCCTTCATAAACACATGCTGACTTCTAACTAATGTATGTATAGCCCCATTAATTTTATTTCCCGCATTCACTCGTCGTTTAAAATGTTTAAGGTCTTCCACCTGTTCTACTTCTTTACCCTTTACATTTATATCAACTACTGTCTTACTTTGTTACTGTCTAACTACCCTTTCAAACACCATTACTTTCGTTTTATCTACATTAATCTTCATACCTCTACCTTCCAATAAATCATTCATTACATTCATCGTAAATTGTGAGTCCTCCGCCGATGACTCAAACACGACCTGGTCATCGGCGTACAAGAGATATTTTACAACTAGCTCACCCATTCTTATTCCACACTCTTCATCTTTCAAAGCTTTCAAACAATCATCTTCAGCCAAATGACTTTAAGAACTATGTCGTCTACTTTAATTCTCCGTGACATTTCTTCCTTCCGGATTAGTTAGGATTCCTTAGAGAAGCACTTTCCTTAGAGAAGTCCAAGTCTGCGCCGTAGGGCATTGCGGGGAGAACGCACTAAAGACGCAATAAAGTTTGCCGTCAAAATTTTCTACTTCACCTAAGATCTCTCTTGGAAGCGACTATAGAGTTATCTTCTTGCTGCATCTTCAGCGGAGGAGTACTTTGACACACACGAAAGTGATTTTAGGCCTCTGTTACACTTTATCGCAGCATCAATGCGTTTAGCATTGACACTATGGTAGTCGCGTCTTATTATCCTCCGGGCGTCCTTATTCAAGGAAATTTAGATTATAATTATCTTTTACACTATATCATTTTGTCGGAGCTTTCGTGGTCATCAGTCCGTACGCCGGGCGCAATTGGGGGAGGGGTAGTCATCGACTAAGTCTCTGAGCGCCGATGTTAATACAAAGTCATATTTGGAGCGTTTCTCCTTTTCTTCATTTTCACACAGTTTTCACGAATAAACAAGGATTCCAGAGGAAGGTCAACATATTAATCTTTTCTGTAAAAGAAATATTTTAATAGCCTGAATACAAAAATGGTACCTGCAGTTGGATCGGGACCGAGCGTGAAGCCACCTAAACTCGTTCATTGGCGACTTCGTAAAATCCCGGCTCTGTCATTCGTTTCCCGTGGCACGAATTTAAAATCTCCTTGATTGTCATTTTAAAATTGACATTTATGCAGTTAAATCGTGAAAAACTATACCTCAAAGAAAGAAATGTGTACGAACATCACATTTCACGAATCAATACTGACTAATAAATTATTAATAATGAATCAAAAGTACTGAGTCAACAAAATAACGTTTCATGTGCATGTATCTGTATTCTCATAGTCTTAACGAGAGATGGGAATTTTTAATAACAATTTTAACAATGGTTTTTGAAAATAATTTTGGATTTTTTTTAAACAATATCGTCCAACATATTTTCTTAAAATATTTTTGCGATGGGCAACACATTAGCAATACTTGTCTTTATTCGCGCCAGAAATGCGTTATGTGTCAAAATCTGTAATGTTGTTGAAATGTTAATTCTTTACATAAAGGATTTTCTGTTAAACCAGGATTAGATTAAAAATTAAGTACGTATTTAACGCTTTCAGTTAGTCATTACTACCTGTGATCATTTTTTGATAAGGAGTGCGTTCTATAAATATGCATCGTCGCGGCGTTTACTGAACATAATGTCCATGTTTATACCCAAATTATAAATAATATTTTCCTATAGAAAACCTTAAAAAAATATGTAAAGTAGTGAATTTATTAATTTTTAAAATTATAGATATGCCGGAAGATACAATTGTTGGTACAGACTTAGAAAGACTTCTCAAACAGCTAGACGGTTGTACCCTGAATGAAGATAATTATAAAACTATACAAGATGCCTTAGAAAAAAGTAATGGAAATATAAAGGTGTCAGTGTTAAAGCAACTGATATCTATATGCGTACATGACCTTAGAGAAGACATGAAAAATCCATTTCTAGCTCAAAATGTTATGATTGCTTTATTAAAAAAAATGAAGGTATGAAACAAATTTTCATATAAAAAACTTGTAAACATACTTGTAACAATTTCAATTTCGTAAAAGTTTCCTACTAATTTATAGTGTAAAATTATATTTATTTGTGTCTATTTGGGCCATCACATGAATAAATTTGAATAAGTGTTAAACCAACCCCAAAAAAAAAACTTGTTATTTTTAAAGAGATCAAATTCTATAATCTGTAGTGTGACAGGTTAGTAAATTGCTTGTTCATGGAGTTTTATTTACGTTTATTGTAATCAATGTCTTTTGGAGCAGCGAAATTAAATGTGTGTGTGACATTCATAATGGTTTTTTTTCAGGCCAGAAGCATTCATGAAGTCCCAAATCTTGTGCCATCTGCTATTGCAATTTTACATATAATCAAGACAACAGCTCTTTTTAAAAAAGTAGAGGACCTCAAGATTCTATGTTTTGAAATGATTCTCTCTTATCCCGAAAATGTGCTGATTACTTTAGCTGTAGATCATTATATTGAAATCATTGAGATGCTCAATTTGTACTGCCATCAACGAATTCCAATGACAATAAGACTGCAGGTTTGTAAATGTGTTTTTTTTTCATGACTTCAGGTTAGTCTGGCAACACTGGAAGTTAATAGTTAGCTATTGTTACATACCTTCATGACTAAAAGCATGTTTGTGTTTTGGGCAAGGGATGTAGTTATTCCAGACAGCTCAACTCCATAGCATTCCATAATGTTACAAGTGATCTTTGTGAGCTACCTGCTAGCCTGGCCTTATGTTTTGAGTGTGTCTCTACAGGTTCAGTAGTGAGTTGCAAAGAGCCGATAATAATAAAAATAGGAAACAAATATATATTACTGTTTATTTAGTTTTTGTTCCCTACAAAAAATAATATTTGGTAAAAGCCTTAAGCTGTGGGGCTACCTTTAGCTTTTGAGCTCAAAAGAGACTGTGATTTTTTGTATTTAGTGTACAAATATTAAACTTGCTTAATCTATTCATATATTTCTATAATATCAAATATTACCTTTTATTAAATTTATATAGCAGGTGTCAAATGAGCAAACAATTTTCTAATTAGAAAAGGGTGGAGACGCTGTCAGATTCGTGCAGCAGTTGCGGGCTCTACCACTGTTAACTAAGTAATAAGAAAAATAATTTCTATTTGTTTTTTCAATTTCAGGCTATAAATATAGTTAACAAGTTTCTAAAAATTTTGCCTCCCGACAAAAGAACAACATTTGTCACAGAGGGTGTTGAGATTTGGTTCTCTAAAGTGATGCCGACAGTAATGGCTTTTGTATCAAGTTCTACAGCCATAAAAGACATAATGCCAATAGAGACACTTGAGATGCTCGCAGAGGAACTGATCTCAGTTGATTATTCTAATAACCCAAGTTGGCTTGTGGTATTAGAAAGTATTTATACACCAAATAAGTGAGTACTGCAATAAAATTATTTGTATTAATTAGGATTCAACAAGGTATAACATAAAAAAAAATCAAATAAATTTAAAAATATGCTTTTGTTACCAGCTGAACTAAAAATTAGAAAATAAATATTAGTTCTTAAAAAAAATTAAAAATATGCTTTTGTAATCAGCCAAATTAAAAAGTATAAAATATTATATTAATAACAAAAGCTTGGTTTACATATTTCATTTTGTTCTCATAATCTTGATCAGGATCAAATTTATGAAAAAGTAGTTCTTGATATGAGTGTAATTTTATAAGTCAATCAGATGTATGTCTATAAATTAGTTAAAATTATGATGAACATTTTCATCACATACATACAAACATCCAGACCAAGGTAATAAAAGCATGTTAAAAACTAAAATAAAAATAAAATTATGGTATATTTTCTATGTTAAAAGTGTAATAACAGCCAATTAAGAAAATTAGTCACAATTACTAGTAACAGAATATTCCTATTTTAAAATATTTATCGGGAATCCATTTGTTTTATATTTCTTATAAAAATACAAGTAGAATAATTTGAACCAAAAGAGGCTTAGATTTTTTACCCAACATTGCATTTGGATTATTACATATATCTTTTTTTCTTGTTTTGTCAGTTTAATGTTGCACAGAAACAGAAAGAGAAGAATTTTTAGATTTATGTTTTAGTTTTCTTATGTAAAAAGTACATCTATTATTTAATTAAAAATTAATAGTGTCACCTTGCGTGTTTAATTTGCATTTAAAATTGATCAGTGCTTTAGAACTAAAAGTTGTTTGTCCGCATTATTTTTATATAATGATTGAAGATTTCACTCTAACAAAATATTTTAGGTATCCAGCAATTATGCAAAACCTATTGGATGGTGGCAACGAAGCATGGTACAGATTATGGATTATTTTTACAAAATTACTTAAGACACAAATTACAAGAAATATGAGCTCTTTTGGTAGCCCTATTAACTCTATGCTGCCAGTAGTAGAAGCTGCATTTAAAATGAATGTGAAAAATAGATGCCGAGCTTTTGAATGCTGGAACGCTTTGATTGATAATTTCTCAGTTGAAGCCAATGAGCCATACATAAATAAAAGACTGAAGTTGCTTATAATCCCACTGGCCTCAAACAATGCGAAAGTCGAGGAGACCGCACTCGCTAAACTCAATACATGGTGGCATTTGATGAGAAGCTTTGAAACCAAGATTAAGAATTTGCCCGATATGGTTTTACTTCCATTTTTATATTTCTGCTTTGGAAAGCCTAGTATAGTTGATAAACCTGTATCTGCATCTGGATTGCTTACAATTAATACAAAGAGGCAAGTCCTACAGGCGTTTGCCAACATTACAGGACATATCAACTGTGATTGTACAGTCAACATGCCTAAACTAAAAAATAAAATACTCACTAGTAATTTATTAGTCGACCATTGGAAAGTTTGGACGAATTCACTAACGATGACAATAAGAATATGTGTGAACGATAACAGTGACTCTGTGACTCAACACTTAAAATGTATTTGGAAATCATTCATTGCCACAATTGCTGAACTATCAGATTGTAACATAAGATACAATCTTTTCTTGGAGCTTTTGAAAATGTTACAAGTGCTATTACAGGTGAGTTAAATAAAGCTTCCTATGTAATCAAAGTATTAAACATACAGTAGACTTGATTATTTTGCTTTCAATACACGGTTATCGGGACTACCAATCGCTAAATTACAATTAATAAATATTTTAACCCATATTTAATTAAACAGTTCATTTCATAATTATCAAAAGAAAAGTACCAAATATTTTATACAAATTATACATGCCGAATGCCTACCAATTATTAGTCTGGTAAGTTGCATATATGCATTTATTTTTCTACATAGTTGACCTTTTAACTCAATACATTTGCTCCACCTATATTCACGCCGGCCAGTGCTGCCATTGCTTTGATTGTTCTATCATTTCTGGGGTGTAGGGGTGAACCTACATTTCGTCTACGGTCACAAAACGACGCAGAAACTCCTTGGGGTTACTAGCTAACACTACACTGTTCCTAAGTGGTCAGTTGGTTCCGTTTTTGTTCCTCCGTGGGTAATCGCGGCACCAATCTCGTCGAAACTTTCTTCATACACAACTTTTCTTACAATATGTTTAGAACCCTCTCGATTGAAACATTTATAGCATCAACGATTTCTCGAAGTTTAATTCAGAGGTTGGCTAGGTGCACAGTCACGGTAAACCACATGCATTCTTACTTTTATTCCTTCACCCGTTTTTCCTTCCAAAAACAGGAATCTAATTACAGATATACTGTTCTTTTTCCATTTTAACACCTCAAAGCTCACACTTTCACTGTATCACTGCCAAATGAGAAGTAAACAGAAGAATGCTGTTTCTTTTTCCATTTTCCCGCCTCTTAAAAATGGCTTAAAACGGTCGTATACATATTTTCGGCGAAACATACATTTAGAAAACGGTTATGTACTTATCACAAAGCTGTTGTATATATTTTTATTTTCAATGGAAGAAGGTGACCAACTAGCAAATAATTCAACTGATACTAAGTGACCACCGACCCTATAAACATGTACAACAACCTAACAAGATGCAGAAGAAAAAACTACATAACCAAAATTCAAGTTACAAGGGAACTTAGTACTTATTTAAAATACATGGCATAAATTGTCTTTGCTGTTGTGTGTCGCAAAGTTTGGACACAATTTTTTCTGTATATTAGGATTATTTTATTACCACCTGATTGTAATCCACTTTATTCTCATTTCAGTGTCCCGGTTGTGACAAGTTATCAGATTTAGTATTTCACATTGTGACAAACTCCATCCTCGACCACAATGATAAAGTCCAACCAGTGATCCAGCTTGGAAATGAGGAGAATAATGCGATACAAAGTATTATTTCTATGCTGTTAAGTCCTTCTCTTGATTGTGTGTTTTCAAGGTATTTTGATTTAATTATTCTCATTTAAAAAAACTTCAAATTAATAAATAATAAAAATTCACCTAATGTTTATTGACCACCTCAAATGACTGGTCTTGGGCACACTAAACCACAATGGACTGAAGTATTTTTGCACATCCTAAAACTGCGAAAAAAAAATGTATTTTTATTTCTCACTTCACTAGGTCATCAGACTATATGGAAGGCATAGTTACATTAATTACCAATACACAATTCCCCTTAGTTCTCGTACTATTTACATCGGCTATATTTTATAAATGTAACTTTTATGTGTAACTAAATTGAAATTATTTTATTTCCAGGTATGATACAAAGGAAATTGTTATCAAGTTAAAGCCACTAGCAAAATTTATTGCACAAGAATATTTAAAACAAGCGACAGAACGCTATTTGAGACTTCCGCTTGTTAAAAATAACAGTCTCTTATTGTGGACTGCACTGTCTGAAGCCATCTGCGAACTGCAATGTGAAATCTCTGCTAACATTATGCATCAAATGCTTTTACCTCCCTTGAAGTTAATGAACTTTTTCATTTCGGTAAGTACACACCTTACACTTGTAAATTATAATTTTTAGAGATTAAGTGACTCAAGCATTTCAATATTTTTCTTGTCTATGCCAATCCAAGACAATATTCCAATTATATCTATTTGCAATATGATTTTCGCACGAATAATTTTTAAATCAACGATGATTAAAAGAGAGATAAATAGAAAAACTATATATACTATAGTTCTTCTATCTATCTAGTAGGTTATTACATCATAGAACCCAATCCAGTAATAATAATAAAGTAACGGCCCAAGCCGAGAACTTTGTTAATCTTAAAGAGGTATAGGCGACTTCTTCGCTCTCCCGCCTCAAATACGGTTCCTCCGGGCAAACAGTGACAAGTCACAAATAAATATAACATAGAAGCAAAGATCAATGACCAGATTGCAAGGACCTGATACACCCAATGTGTTTAAGTTTAGGATACTTAAAAAAAACATTCATGAAAAAAAAGGTTCGAGATTATTTTCAATTCTGTCAAACATGTATATCGATCTTGTCAATGACACCTGGTCATATTACCTCTCAGTTTGCTTAATTTACAAATAGATCGAAATAAAAGATATTGATTATGTGCTCAGCAGGAGACATTAAATCGGTTGCGTGGTTAAGATCTTAGGGAACAGACAGCTGAAGCGTTTTATACTGTGTAAAGATTTGTTGATATTTGAAAAACTTTTTTTGCACACAGGTGGATATTTCTGTCGCAGCATGGCTTCAGTTATTCAATTACACAAGTACTAAAGTGGATGTATGGTGTATTGATAAAGATATTTGTGAAATTATAACCGATCATGCTAGTACTGGATACAAAATATTTGATAATAAATATTTTTTATTTAGAGTTTCACTTACCATTTTGAGCCACAGGATGGAAAACAGTAATGATAATGGTATGTATATGTATAAGCTTGGTTGCGATGGTAAACAGTATGTTAGAAATATTGAAGTTGAAGAAATTGTCTGTAAAATTTGTTTGATAAAATTATAATAAATCTTTTATTCAACCTTTCAGAAAATATAATCTACAAGTGTATCGATGCCTTGCAATTCGCCACAAATGAAATTATTTACTCTTTAGTTAAAAACGATTTACTATTTCTCCAGAAAACGATTATTTCAATGCTCCATAAACTCACCAAAGAAAATGATAACAAATTAGCTAAAACAACAGTATTGATCATTAACAATATTTTAAAAATAACAAATAAGTATTTTAAAGAAATTGAAAAGGTAAGTCTTATCATATTATATGTTAGTGTTACTATTCCATACAGTCTTACTATTTCTAGTATATTACACAATAAATTGACAAGAATAATTGTATACAATAAAATGTGATAATACTATAGTAGTCTGTAATAGAATAAAGTTAGAAATTACTTAGGCTAAGAACACTCACAAAGCGATTTTCACCCGCGCCCGTGGCGTGAATACAGATATGTATGTAAAAAATAAAAATGACCTAGAATCGCCAACGGCGACTTACGCAAGAGTTTAACGTTATTTGGTCTTTACGATTTAACATTTGTCATTGTTGGTCACAGATTTTTCAGAAATTTAGCTCGGCAACCCACTTATGATTTATCAATGTGTTAAATAATGTATAATCTAGGTCCTGGTCTAATAACAGATGAGGGTATACATTTTCTATGCCATATGTTATACCATAACCATTTCCATATCCTTCATAACCAACTTTGCTTCCATATGTAATGATTAAAGTAATAGAGAGATAACGCAAGTGACGTTATTTTAAATAATTCCGAACTAAAGAAAAACATTATAAATATTAACTTTTTTAAATTATTACAATGTTAGCAGTAAATGAAAATACCTAATTTTTTAAAATCTTTGTTTTAGGATATTGACCTGCCCAATTTTATTATTAAACTTCTTGAGCCTTTGGAATTATTGTTCAAAGAAGAAGTATATAGTACGCATAAATTAATAATAGTCGACGAGTTAAATAAATGCAGGAATTGCTTTAATGACACAGAAAAAAGTGTTCATAATATCATTAATAATATTCTTAGTCAGAACAGGAATGGAACAGCAACGGTAAAAACTAATGTTTTATTAGTTGAAAAAGAGAAAAATATTGATACAAATCCGAAGAATTCCGATAGTTTCACTGAACCAGAAGTTAAAGCTATATCTAAAAAGGGAAGGAAGAAGGATTCAAATATCATTAAAACAGTTGTAGAAAATGAAGAGGAATATGTCGTTGTAAATTCAAATTGGAAATTTAATCCAAAAAAACTAACCGATAATCAGAAAGAAAAATTTAGACGCACACGCGAAGATATACCTGCCTTGTATCAAGATTTGTCTCAATCTCAAGATGAGTTCAAAACAGTTTATAGAACAAATTCTCTTGATTCAATGACAGGTAGTAAATCTAACACCGCAGAAAATAATCTTGAATCGTCAATATTTAAAAATATGCCATGTTCCAATGTTGTACCAACTATTATTGAGAATATTTTAACTGAAAGTTCTAAGAAAGATAACCGAGATACAATATCTGACTCAAATGAAGTTATATCTCATACTAAACAGAAAGTAAGTAATGAAAGTTCCAAACGACCTCGAATGGCTATAAAAGATAGAGTTTTTAGAAACGTTAAAAATTTAATTGAAAAATCTGGTTTGGAAAAAGATGATTTAAACTCCACTGCTAACGAGAATCTTCTATCGACACCTTTAAGAAAACACCCTGTCGATAAAAATCTTGTTAATTCGGCGCCTCCAAAAATTAATTCAGAAAGACCTTCTAGGTTAAAAAGAAAGCCTAAGAAATTGGAAGATCATAAGTTATCGCCTCTTAAAAAGCGACGAAATTCTTTAAATCAAAATAATTCCTCAAATATAGTAAGTGAACAAAATGAACCGCAAAATGCAAAACCATTAGAAAACGAGGAAAAATTGTTAGAGGATGTTTCCAAAGTAATTCATACAACACTAGATAGTAAAACACAAAATGAAGGCGATATGAATACAAATTGCGAGCAAAGTGTATGTACAGAAGTAACAAATACAATCGAAGCATTTCAAGTCGATGAAATATCCACAGATATTAAAAATGTAACTGATGAGATATCAAAAACGATTGATTCAGAAGATAAGACCACTAAAAATTCAATAAGTGATGATACCTCGTCGACACTTGAAAATATAACGACGACCACAAACCCTTGTGATGCAAATATTAACAATAACCATACCACTCCAGAAATAATAGATAAAGAAGATGACAATCAAATTCAAACTAAAAAAGTCGGTAAAAGAGTGTCTCGCATTGAAAAGGTGTTAGCTATTGACATGGTTGAAGGACATCCATTTTTACAAAACCAGTCAGTAACTAGATCCACTAGAAACACAATTGAAAGCAATTCATCTACTATAGTTACGAGAAAAAGCATGGAAAAATTAAACAAGTCAAAAATAAGTAACATTTCAACAAAGAGTGAAAACAAATCAAGAGACAAAATCAAGTTACGTACATCAAACACTGTAAAACAAAATAATTCATTAGAGGATTTTGGAACATCACAATCCCAAGATATAATAGAAAGTTCACAAGATTCAACTTTATCCATTAAATCAATAAAGAATATCAATAAAACACCCATTGTAGCCCTAGAAGATATTAGAGAAATACCCAGACTAGGAAAAATTCTTAAATCAGCACAACATACCCAACAATCTGTGTTACTATGTACTCAAAATAATGATGAAGTTGTGAAAAATAATACATTAACAGTTCACAGCAGTGACGACATAGAACTACCTCGAAACAAAACCGTACTTGAAAATCAAGTTGATATTGATTTAACAGCAGATATGGATACAGAACCAGCAGAATATGATACAAGTTCTGGTGAAGTTACAGAAATAAGAAATGATAACACCATATTAATTATTAATTCCGATGATACACACAGTGAAAACAATACACAGGAAACAGCAAATGCTGCTACACAACTTCAAGATACAGATCTATTGCTTGACTTGACTATTGAAACAAACTTATCCAACTTACCAATGCAATCCGCAGTAGAAGACGAAAGCTGCAATAACAAAAAGAATACAACTAATCAAAATGAAGATACAAATTGTTCACAAGAAAAAGATGACAACACTTACTGCTCTCCATTGAAAGATGAAGTACAAAGAAAAGAAGATTTCATTAACAGTACGTTAGAAATATCTCCGATCAAAACATTAAGTCCTTTACGGGAAGAGCAAAAATCATTAACTCCTGAAACTAGCAATGATTTCGTAGTTATAACATTGTCATCTCCAGTTCAAAGTAATGGTGAACCGTTTAATAATTCTGATTCTCCTGAAATATTCACTAACGATAAATTATCACCGGACAAAAGAGATCAATCGCCTCCTAGAAATGAACCTGTCGTAAATAATTCAAGTCCCAGTTCCTCGTTGTCTTTGAAGAAAAATCGACCGCAAGTAAGATCCGGTAGAGCGGCCCAAATGCTAGTTTTATGTGTACCTGAGGGATTACCAAACATAATTAATGCGGAGAAATCTACGGAATCCGAGGAAAATAAAAGATCGATGACTTCGAATTCGTCCTCTCGGCGAAATTTGCGAATGTTGTTTAATTCAAATAATGATATAAAAAATGATAATGAAACGTGTGATAATGAAGACAGCAGTTCTTTTCTTAAATTAAAGAGACCTATACCCACAGCTGACAGCAGTCCTTGCGGGCCTATCTTAAAACGGAAACTAAATGACATCATTGACGATACCACCGTGTCTCCTGCATCTAAAGTAAGTTTTTTTTTAAATATTTTTATGGGAACTCTGTTCGAACTAAGTTAAAACATTCGGAAAATGTGATTAATATTTTTAAACTAATTATTCTTAACTGTATCTATTTCAGAGAAAAAGAGTTAGCTTCCACGATCCCCCAGTTTCGACAACAATTTGCGTAAAAAAATATATAGAACCAAATGGTATTCGTTCGCCGCAGAATTCTATGTTCAAACGTTTAGAACGGCAAGCTCGCGTTCCGACTAATGTGAAATCTCCCAAGAGGCTAGATACTGTATTCAATAATGTATTAAGATTAGAAAATGCTTTGACGAAAACTGTCGAAAGTTTCGGGGAAAATGATAAAATTAGTACAAACGCGGACAGTGAAATGAGTTCACTTGAAGAAACGCCCGTATCAGAAATAGTAAAGCCAAGGGATTTAAATGGCACCGATCAAATATGTCCAAAGCTTATTGATTGTAATGATCCAATAGCCAACATAACAGATGAAGTATTGTTACCAGCCAAGAAATTATTACTGTTAAAAGAAAGTGAAGGGAAATTGGTTACGATTGGCGACTTAGCTAAATTGACAGAATTAGAATTTAACAGAATATTTATTAAACCTTCAAAAATTCAAGCTGCAAAAAGAGTTTTAGATGAATATGCTAAAGAAATAGAAATTTCAAAAGATAAATTACGAAAAACTAAAGATAGCCAAGAAGACCAAAGTGCTATTATATTGGATGATGAAAAAAAAGAACAGAACCATAAAATAAACGTGGAAGTACAAACGGAATCAAAATCATTGTTAGCCTCGACTCAAACAGATTCTGTAGCAACCTTGAGCAGTAATACACAAACTGTACAAACAGGAGAAATAACTACATCTTATTTTATTGCATCTATATCAAAAGTAAGTTGTTTTATACATATGTCACCGCAAAATTGCAAACATCGTTACTTTATAATCTCACTAGCGGTATATCAAACTGACAGAAAATTGTGAACTGAACGTTTTACAATTTGGCTTATAATCAAACTTAACAAACCTTTAAATCTCATATCATTTTATGATGAAAAAGATTAATTACATGGTGGTTCAATATATTTTCATTGGGAATTCTTTGTTATTGAAAATCGCTTTCTAGTAAAAATTATTCTTGATAACACGATTTTCATGAAATTTTGTTTGTATTTATAGATTCTAGAAGATATAGTTTTTATTTTTATATTTATCTATACAGGTGTTCTGTCCAAAAAACGTCAAAATTATATAAAACAATTAATGTGTGCCATCTTTTTGATAAGTATTATCTATTGTGGAACGTGGTCAAGGGCTAACTTATTATTAACTTACTGATATCTCATATTTTTGTTAGATGGCGCTGTATTTAAAAAAAAAACACGATCTTACATATAAAAGACAACGCAGAGAAACGGCCTCACGTCATGCTGCACTGCCCCGCAGTGTCCATGTGCTTTAAATATCTCGGCTCGCCGGGATCATTCTCGGAGATCACCAGCAACATTAAGGCATTGCTGGGGTTCTTCGGAGAGCTGAGCTGATCCGAGTCCCACTCACATGAAGAATACGCGCTAGTCGTGGAAAAGTAGTACACTACACTTCCAGTGTCAGCGCTAAACGACCGGCTACTTTTTAATCA
>JWHW01041691.1:105430-121554 GCA_000931545.1 Papilio glaucus
ATGTTTTTAAATGATATACATATGAGACGCTTTAAAGAACCTTTGGTTTTTAATTCGCCTATTACTACTGACTGTGTTTATTTTATTTCTCATGATGCTTTTCTAAAAACCGAATTACCAATTTATTCAAGTGATAAATAATGTTGCCGCGGACAGGACAAAGCAGTAGACCTGAAGGGAATTGGACCGAGGATCTGGTCAAATTACTGTTTAAATTAATTACAATATTTCAGTCATTGACAGTTTTAAGAAGAATCTCCTATTAAAGGCTGAACAATTGCGATACCGTCGCAGTACTCAGGCGCGCAAACGTAAAGCAATACTTGACAACTTAACTGAGTACAACAATAAAAAGTGTGACTCAGCGTTAAAATTGGTAAGAGGACCTTGGCTGGGTAAGTTTAACACTTATAAACTTGAACTGGTAGTAAGAAATTTTGCAAGCCGACTAATTCACTGCCCTAAGTTGCCAAATACCACTGGCACTGACAGTCATAAGAGGCAATGTCCCGTCGTTAAAGTTAGATTAAGCACATCACATAAACTTAACCGCCGTTCAAAACTATTTAGTACTAGCGACTACCCCGGCTTCGCACAGGAAACACTAATTGTCTATATCCAGGAAAACAAGCGTGACTTGTGGCGTCAGCTTAGATGACTAAAGATGAAATGATGAAAGTATTGCATCAAGAAACTAACTTACACCGCCGTCTGTTATAAACTTATCGAACTTATAAATACTTATAACATTTAATTTGCAATCGAGATAAAAAGTTATACAATATTTCAAGTTGGACTAAATTACACACTGTATACACTTTTTTATTAAGATGGGTTGAGTTATTTCGAAGTTCATCGGAGGCCAACATCGTGACACGGGCATTTTATATTTGTGTGTTTCAATCGAACGAAAAATGAGCATCGATTTATTGTACTTACAGCAGTCATGGTTGGCAAAATACCAGAATGGGAGATTTTAAGACACACGAAAAATACGAATATTGTTACAACGTTTTTGTAAATCTTATTTGAAAGTAATCACAAAATATAAAGTATAGTAAATCAAATTCACCAATATTCATAATGTTGGGAATCTGTTGAAAGTTGTTAAGAATGTCATCAAAGAAGAATGATTTAATTGCATAGTGATTGTCATGACTTCATGATCTTTTCATTGAATATTCTAGAGTTATTGTTGTCATTCGGCGGAATTTAACACATAAATATTGTTTAAGAGTGTTAAAAAAACACATCTATGTTAATATATGTAGGAATTAATCAAATTTTATTACATGTGAATATTAGCGGGTGGATACGGTATTTGAACAAAAATAATTTTGCAATTGCTTTAACCATTCTAATGAATTAACTATATATTTGGATAACTGTATGTCCAAATGTTCAGTATCATTTATGCGTATTGGGTGTATTGCTTCTTCGAAATGATCGTCATGTCCTACAGCTCATGTATAATATAAAAAATGCAAAAATCGGGACTTGGACTAGGGGTTTGCTTAAATATCTTAAGTACTTTTTTTAAGTAAGCCAAAGCTTTTTTTAAACTTTTTACGTACCCGAAAATTAGTAGCTTTAAACCGAATCCTATCTTGACCGACATAGTAAATGGCGCTTTCTTGATAAGTCTCGACTTTTCTCGTTCTTCTTTATCTTATCTTTCTTTTTTTATCTATATATTCTTATCTATCTTTTTCATATCATATCATTAAGCTCGTTTCTTCTCTTACATAAGGTACAAGGCTAACAATTCGTTATTTTTCTGTTCTTTATGTGCCTTATAAACTAAATACGATAATTGCTCGATCATTTGCATGTGATACGAGAGCGTGACTTCGACACCTAAGTAGGTTGCATGCTCGCCAGCTCCGAGCCCGCTAAATTATACCGCAACTCAAGCATACTTTGTCTAATAAATACAAACAAAACATACTTTACTCTGTAAAAGCATACTCCAAAAGTTTTTATGTTGGCCGAATTAACATTACAATTGGCTCTGTAAATATTTTGGCATGACGCTCAATACATTGTAATTTATTTAAGCTTCGTGACCGTATGCGCAAGACATTCAAATATAAGTATTTGTATTGACTACACGTGCTTAGCTGAATTCGAAAATTATTGTTAATGAATAATGACAATAATATTATTGTGAGCTTTGATCAACATCTCAAGGAGCACTCGATAAACTGTTAAGCGTTCTATACAAAAAGTTTTAATTTTAGACACTTAACCATTGGCCGTTAAGTCATAGACTTCACTCGGTGGAATAATATGTTATGTAATATTTTAGATTACAGAAATACAGATTTATTGGTAATTAAATAAATACAGATCATGGGTATAAAGACATTCTAAATTTTAACTTTATGAATTATATGTTACTTGTAGTTTTTTTTTAATTTATCGAATATAAAAAATATAATAACTTAATTAATAATTACTTTTATAATATGTATATAATCAAGATAGTAACCATAGCACCTGCTGCCATAGACTGCGAGACAAGCACGATATGAACGTGGGTTCGAATCAGCCATTCGAATATTGTCGTGAACTATGTCTTTGTACAAGTTTAAGCTTGGTGGAATGGTGAAATTAAATATTAGTTAATTATTTTGATTATTTACTAATATTTTGCATATTATAAGAAGGGTTGGCGTCAAGTAGGCTACATGTAGTATGTAAGTAAGTATGGACTACGGTTGTACTGTGCTGTGCCGGCAGAAGAAAAAAAGTAACCATTAGTGTCTACGCTTAAGAAATTTTAAAAGTTTAGTTTAGCTGATTACGTAAATAGTAGTGCCATATTTAAGGTCACTTTTTGCGGTTACGTTCACTAAAGTAGCATAGTAGCCTACTCGTACTTTATTCGTATTTTAATGGCCGGTACTTTATGCGTCGGCCGATTTGGAAACACGCGCGTTGTGAAACCACGCGTCCTTATCGACGGAGCAGCTTCCTGGTACTCTCGATATAGCAGCCACAATGTCAATTAATTAAAATAGTTTAGCATTTAAAGGCTCGACCTATGAAACGATAATGAGTTTCACTGACAAAACAATATTGTCCTATATGAAAAGGTTTCGTTGGTGCTCTTGGAAACTGTCGACTGACTTAAGACTGCTCTTGGAAACTGTCGACTGACTTAAGACTGCTCTTGGAAACTGTCGACTGACTTAAGACTGCTTTTAGAAACTGTCGACTGACTTGAGACTGCTTTTGAAAACTGTCGACTGTTGAAATACCTTACTTAGCCTAGACTTAGCTGTAATATTTCAATTTTCACAATTAATAATACTTTCTCTGAATATTTTTTGTTAAATTTTAATGAAATATCATTTCCAGGTTAAGGTTAGGTAAGGTTATGTACCGCAAAACTTTATAAATCGATGCCTCTATGTGCTATTTATCAACAAAAGTTTAATTTTTTAAAATAAGCACTATTCCATTTCAATTATTAAGTTTAATTGTGGCAGCCGTAAGACAGATTGTTACATTCGAAACTTAATTAAGAGTTGGAGGAGTCAAATATCGAACACAACTAATATTACATCTTAATCATGTTTTATGTAATTTTATGTAACTATTTTTTACAATTTTATATGTTATTTATGGAATTGCCAATAATTCGAATCATTGTCAGACATTACTTTCGTTGTAACGGATCTTTGCTTTCACGCCAACGTTTCAAACAGGCGCGCACGCATCGGATTTGTGTCAGGCATAAATAACATGCTTTCGGTTGATTATTCTTTCTTGTAAATTCCTCGAACGGTCAAATTTTATGCTGAATGACGCCTGTGGGTGGCTATCGTACCTGTGTGTTACCTGATACATGTTTTTTGTTTACCTTCTTATTGATTCTTGGATTTATCGCCCACTCTTCCTTAAGTTGAAGAAGCTATACGTTCATCTATCTCAGAAGTAATGGAATTGGTGAAAACTCGATGCTTGCATTGTTTTTTAAACGAAACCTGGAATTTTACGTCCTACATTTTTTTAAGGTTCATAATTCGTCTTATTGAAAGTGACAAGTAAATACAACTTTGTTTTCTTTTAGTATTATCACTTAAAGATGCAGCCTTTACAGAGGTCAGGTCAGTGGGACATCCTTTTTATGACATATCATTTGCAATATTGTCAACGGTCAACTTTCTTCGATAAAGTCTTGATTTAAATTGCCACATTTTTTCTTAATTTTAATGCAATTAAATTTGCAATTCCCTGCGATTACGAGGTCCATTTGAAATGAGTCTATTTTATAGGAACTTTTAATGTTTATGCTTGATAAAATATGTTATAAAATACAGAGCAAGCAAGTTGGCAGTTCACCACGTGTTAACCTACCATAGCAGTCTATCTAGCGGACACTTATACGTATAGGCTCAGAAATCCAACTAGCAATGTTTATTTTTCAATAAGCAGTAGATCTTGAGCTAAGTTCTATATTTGCTTACCTCTCTATTTGTTTCTGTCATCTTTATACAATGGGATAGTTTTTGTTTCCGTAACCAACGTCGAAGTTCGCGAACTAGTTGTTACAAGTTATAATACCTACATTACAAATAATAAGATTTAATATTTAATGCAGACAACTAACTTTTCCACGACTTATTACTCGGCAGCTAGAATCACTAAATGTAGAAGTAAACACATCGCTCCATATCGCTCATTATATTATTGTTTCGATAACATTCGCTACATTTATATCATCAGATTAATTGCAAGTATAAATTTCATGGGACTATTATTTCTCGATTACTAATAGCGTTAAGTTATGTGCGTTTAATTGCCGGTTGTTTCCGGTTTGAATTACCTGAAACGGAACGAAACGATTTTTACGCTTTTCATTGATAATAAAATAAGTCTTTATAAAAAATACAGTAACGATGCAGATTTTCTATTGCATGGTTTCAAATTAATCCGCACTGATTACATAAAGTTAAAGTTAGAATTAATTAACTTGTGTACGTTGTTGGGAAAACACTGAAGTAAACAATAGGGCCCTATAAAATATGTGGTCGTGCATATTAAGATATCGTGAAGATACCGACGCAAGGAATAGGACGAGGCCGTGGCGAAGGCTGGTGTGGTCGGGTTAAGGCAAATGGTACTTCGAGGTTAGGACGAGGCTGCGGTCGTTGCTTTCCTCGACTGATTTCCGGACTCGATATCTAGAATTAGGACTGCCATTAGAAACATATATCGTATATATCTATCGGCTCTTTGAAACTCACTATTGAACATGTAGAGACACGTATAAGACCGACTGCTATATCAACGCACGGACGAGGCGAAGGCGAGGACTTGGAAAGGATTGTTCTAAATTCATATCGCTTAAAAGTCTAAAAAGGGTGTCTCAAATGAGTAAAAGTGAGTTGTTCGGAGTAATAGTTTGAATCTAATATACGTAGACCTCAATTTCATCGGTAAAATTAAATAGCACGACGCGTGAAACCGGGGCTCAGCTTGTATAAGATAAAAATATTATATTTTGGTCATATGTACAGTATTATTTGTAGACGTTATTGGAGATGACATGGAAATAATTAACATTTGTAATTCGAAGGTTTTTCTATCCTCCCGTGTATACTCTGTACTGGGGAATGCGCAAGATAAGTTGCGCATGAGATGGACACGTGTTTCGTGTTACGCTTGATTGTTTAATTATAATCCTCATAAATTTTCATACCCCGGGCTTTTAAACGAAAATCGATTGTTAAGGAATAAACTCCAATATAATACACTAGCTGGCTCGGCAAATTTCGTTCCGCCTTAATTAGCGCCCCTACCCCCTTACTGGTGGAATTTTATAAAAACCGTTCTTAGCTGACCCCTACTCGGCGAAAGGAATATTCCTTCCAAATTTCAAGTCTAGGCCATATGGTTCCAGAGATATCGTTATGAGTCAAAAGATACCTAGATATCTCTTATATATAGAAGATTAAGATTTTCGTCAACAAATTATAAAATTACATAGTTTGTTGGTTTACAATACCTCAAAACGCTTGGCGACAAGTGTACCTTCGAAATACAAGTACCTTCAGTGGAATAAGATGGCAGTTCATATTTTGAATGTCTTATGATAACGGTAACTATTTTTCCTTTTGAATTTAAATGATAAAATTACCTGCTTTTAACAGATGATTTCCTAATCTCCGATTCTAAAAATTGGAGGTTAGGAAATGACGAAATTGTTATACGCTCGTTACGACAGCATGGCGAGCGTGTTGACCTAGTACGAATGACTTTTTATTTTGACTTAATTAGCTGTAGCAATATTATTCGGTCACTATAGCCGTTAGCACATTCAATCACTAATCTGTATGAATTTTAGGAAATATATGTCAAAATAATATATAATCAAAGCTCATATAAGCATCAAACATATAAGTAAAGTCAAATAAGCAAGAATTAAATAAGCTTGTGCTAATTAAATAAAAAAGTGTTCAGAGGTTTTAACTACATCTATATCAACTATATTTAGCTCTAATGTTATGTAGATACATACGCAAATTGGGTATTAAGAGGCCCATAATAGAACAGGCTTCTAAGTTTTTATTATTATTTTAATAAAACGGAAAAGTCCATCAAAAACCTCCTACAATGTATCCTTACAGGTATGTTATGATGCATTGTCTACATGTAATGGGCAGATGACACACAGGAAAAAGGATATTTCCTTTTACCTTTTATTCCCTCCCTGTCCAACCCTCTTTCCCTTCCTCATCCTATCCTTATTAGGAAAGGGTGAGAAGGAGAAGAGGTTTCAGTCCTATACAGACCTCCGGCACGTCACTCATCAGACGAAACGCAGAGTACTTCTAATTCGCAGATGTTCCATGCATTAAAGTTTATCCATTATTAAATAGTTTGTTAAGATACATGATATCCTACTTGAAATTCTAAACAGGTGCGCAGATGTTATCGTTCAACTTAGGGAAATAAATAAACAACAGATCACATTAAGATAGAAATAAATAAATAACTTTTATAACCGTGTAACCCTAATTTACTACTCAAGAGAAGTCAAGTTAAATTGCGGTGCTGATAATCGTGGACTTAATTCTATGAGTGATTAAGTACAATTACCTAAAATGCTCGGAAAATAACTTGTATATTCGAGGGACTTCATGAAGTATGTAAGTTTTTTGTCGTTATTTTGTTACTTTTTCGTATGATTCATAGGTACTACTTATGTTGTCACTTTAGTTATACATTTGTATATTTTATGTCACGAGTTATGCGTCTGGAGTCTGGCGAGTTTATCCTCTTCCCTTCTTCTATTTTTCTATTATTTTTATTCATCCTTCTTTTTCCTACATACTTCTGCATGACCATTACCTTAAGATATTCATTTCCCATCAATAAAAGTGAGCAGTGTAAATTTTTTACATATGAAAATACTTAACATTGTGTATTTATTATAGGTGAAAAATATCTACGTGTGACTTTTCCATTCATCTATTATAAATATTACGTACATTACGTAATACGCAGACTGTTTGAAGTTTCAGATTTGGAGTAATTTAATTTAAACATTATCCTGTTAAAATAGGAGTGAGGTCTTTATATAAAAGAACAAGATCCCCGGACCCCATTTCCCGCCGTCTACACTGTGTCATCCGTGAGTATGGAAGGAGGACGCCCTCCACTTCTTCTTTAGGAAGTTCCGTAATTAAGAATCCAAACAACGTAGGGTACTATGACAGAATCTGGCTGGGATTTGAACACTTGGGATTTTTATAGGAGTCACCGCTTCATACCTTAAACTTAAGTCGTATTGCTAAATAGATTATTCAAGTATGTTATATGGTTTCCATTTAATTATTTAGCTTCGAACTAAATTGTTAGAAATCGTTATTTATTGTAGTTTTTACATTTTATAATTTCTATGCAAAAATATCTGATGTTAGTTACACGCTAAAAGCGACTCTATTGTTAATGACAGTAAGTTTAATCTAAAAATGTTAAATGTTTGTATGCGTAATAAAAGAAGTTTTCGAATCCGGCTTTGATCGTCAAGGTGTCTATTTCGCGGCGAACAATAAGGCAATATGCCACGGCTCCCGAAGCAAATTGAGAACGCATGGATATTTTAAACATTTATACTTGTATCTTCGTAAAAGTTTTAGTATTACTTTAGCGCATTTTAGTTGCGACTTTAAACGACTGGTGAAAGATTTTTTGAAATCGGTCCAGGTGTTTTTGGGTTTATTCGTTACATACATACAAAAATACAAATCTTTCTTAAAAATATTATTAATGTCGATTTGTAGGTAACTTAACACGAACCTATTTGCTGATGAATCATATATTAATATGTAAATCCTAGCGAGAATGAAATCTTGTAGTGGGGTCAACATAAGTATTTTCAAAGTGTAACCTGTTTTGCAGTAATTCATTTATTTATGTATATCCAAACAATAAAATTGTTACAAAGCTTCACGTTTTCGTAATATTTATTATTCTTGTCACGTAACTGACAAAACAATAAATTGAATGGCGTCGCTAAAGTGATAATTTAACGACATATAACCTATGCAATTAATTAACACACAATTTAGTAGTTATACAATTTGAAACAAAATATCTGAATTTAGCATAATCCAATGACATATTTTAAACACGCTTTTAGTAGGTTGGTATGTATGTACGTAAAGGAGTCTTGGAAAGTGTTTTTCATCTCCTAAAAACATCGGATTAATTTGACACGTTGCACACTTATCAGGATCGATGACAATGCAATAATTAAAATAGTTTGTCCCGTTATTTTTACCAGGATCTTCGGTAAATGCGATTTTTTTAAAGATTGAGAATAACGCCATCTTAGGTCATATTGCATGGATAACACAGCTATACAAAACAAAAATTTTTTTGTTGCTCTGGATATCTTAGTAAATTTTCATGTTATCAAGTATCCAGATTACGTATATATTCATGAAAGCACTGAACGTGCTCCTGTTTTTTATGATTTTGACATATCTCATATGTTGAACAATTATCGGCTTGTTAGTAATGAAATTTATTTTCCCTGTCATAATTAGGCTTCTGCGCAACTACTACTATAACTTCTGCGCAACTACTTCGCCCATATAAAGATCACGTGACCCTTATTGTTAAAGTGACAAAGAAGGAGATTGTTTCAAATACATTTGTAGAAAATTTCCGAAGCTTAGTATGGAAAAGTTGAAAGGTGGAATATTTGATGGTCCTCAAATACGGCAATTAATAAAAGACACAAATTTTATTAAAGTTATGACTGTTCTGGTAATCAAAGCTTGGAAAAGTTTTGTATTGGTAGTCGAAAATTTTCTAGGTAACCATAAGGCACCAAATTATGAAGAAATTGTACAAAATATGCTCACGAACTTTCAGACTCTAGGAGAAAATATGAGTATCAAGTTACACTATCTCCGCAATCATCTGGATAAATTTCCGGATAATTTAGGAAATTATAGTGAGGAAGAGGGAGAACATTTCCACCAGGATCTAAAAGTGATGGAAGAAAGGTATCAGGGGAGATGGGATTGTCATATGATGGCGATTACTCCTGGTCTTTAAAAAGAGATTGTCAAAAATTATAAAAGAAAAACTCATAAAAGGCGTTTTATGGAAATATAACATATGTTTCGGATATTTTCCTCTACATTCACTCCGAGGTAATTAAATCACTCGGAACAAAACTGAAATTATAGATATATCTATTATTTTGTTTCTTGTTTTCCGATTTTTGTAATGTAAAATAAAAAATAAAGATTTTGAAAAAACTAGAGCAAATCTTACAAAATCATTAATAGTTTCGTAAATTGTAAGCATGAATACATCTAAAATCAATCTTGAATCTAAAGCAACAAAACCACTGTAGACCAGTGTGATTTATGTTGGGTTGTTGCGTCTTTTTTTATTTTTTAATGTATTAATTTTTCATTTGTTGTTATTAAAGAGTACTTTGTAAATCAGAGCGTAGGATATTCGCTGAAGCTTTCTATCAAATCGTTGTCTACATTGAAAAAAAGAAATCGTGACATGTTTATTTTTCTACGTCTCGGTATCAACATCGAAACGGTGTCGGACTGATAAAGATAGTTACAATTAAAGAGGGTTGTAATAGAATTAATAGCCGTTATAAATTATCCATCTTGCTCCAGTTACGAAAAATAGGTCCGGTCAATGACTCCATTTATAGTTAATATAAAAATGTTAGAAGTTTGCGCTGTATGGCTTATACGTACGGTACAGTACGAATATACATTGTACATAAGAGACCGTTACCCATAGACTTCAACAACAAAAAAATGAGTCGCGATGCGTTGCGTACCTTTAATGAACAGAGGAAGAGATAGACAGAATAAAGGATGTTTCTTTTGCTATCAATGCTCTCTCCATCCAATCCTCGTCCACTTTCCATTCTATCCTTATAAGGAAAAGAAGGGAAAGGGAAAAGTACTGTAATTGGATCTCCAACACTTCACTCATCAGGCCAAGCGCAGAAGCATACTCCTACTTCACGCCTGTCTTCTATGAGATCGCACCTCACGTATTTACGGAACGTTACGGGTATCCCCAATGTTAAATTCATAAGTATGTCTGTGATATTACTGAAAATAAAATAGATTACACGATTTTACTTTTTTTTGTACAAAAATTGAAATAAAAACTTTTCTATTAGTTATAGTCAAACGAGGTAAGTCCGCAATGTTACATGCATCTCATATAACTTTTTAGACCCGTTATGTGAAAATACGGATACGACAACTAATACGGATGACCAATGACATAACTCAATGTTGGCTGACTGAAATGAATTGGTCGTAAGAAAGCGGATGATGAAGCGGATCGATCTGGACTGACCTCAATGTCAAACAGCGCTACAATCTAAGGCAAAAAATACGTAGCTTATGTCATAAATGACCTAAATTTAATACGAACGTAAAGTTTCAAATTTAATACAAATCTTTAATAAGTAGCGTGTTAACCTTAACACGCTGCTTTCACTTAACATTTAAACTTGTCGTTATTGAAGGTTGAAACTTTGTAGTGACTTTAGTTCTGGTTCAGTATCTTTATTTTTTCACGTAGTACAGGTTTTTTAAACATTTTTGTCACGAATAATTATCAAAACTTACAATGCCTGCAATTACTCATTATTTGATTTTCGTGCGAAATTCTTAAAAGACGTACTCTTAATGGATTTCTCTGTATAAAGCTTCCGTATCCCAGTCAGAGTATGACCATAAACTACACATAATCAACACATACACATAATCAAGCATCAGACTCGCAACTAATAACCTCGTAAAAGATTATGCATAGCAGGTGAATACCTGCGATCAGTTAAGCTATTTTTGATAGGCCTCTGTTTCCCCGTGGACGAAGTTGCCTCGGCAGGTAGAGCCACGGATGTGTGCTAGAGCGTCATCCCGGGAGGAACATTGTGAGGTTTTAGTCCGTACTTGCCCCCTCATGGGCGGATGTGCGTAGGCATTTCCTCATATTCAAAGGGCTCTGATTTTAGAAGATAATTAATTCTTTTAATCCGCTTAAATCATGGTCAGCACCAGTCAGCGTCATAATTTATCAGCGATCGTAAAATTTGGTTTCCAAACCAAAGGTATAAAAAAAACTTTTACGTCCTATTATAGAATTAGAAAACTAACCTGACAAATGGAGCGGAGAAATATTTTTCCCACGCATTGATAGAGATCAGTGTCGAAGAAACGTATATCCAACTTTCTTTTCGTAACTTTGTGTCCATAAATTCTCATAATAATCAAGTTCGCGCAGATTTTACTGACCTATTTACTTCTCCTCTGTCAGAAAAATCAGCAAAATCATGTGGTCAGAAAAAATTAACCTGGTTTTCTTTTAGTGAAACAAAACAATTTATATAACTTCATATGCGGTAAGTAATTTTCACCATTCGCGTTTTGTTAAATAAAATTTTAATAAACATAATTATTGACAATATTATCAGTTAAAAATCAGCGTCAGTTTTTACAAATGATTACACCACGATTACCAAAAGCAGACTAAGTAACCTCGTCACTCGTCGGCGTCAAGTGCTCAAGTAACGTCAAGTAATAAAACAAAAAACCTTATAAATTATATATTAATACGTCTTACTTTTACAATGTAACATGTACACATGTTTATATTTTATGGAGATAATTAAATCATTACCATCGTTTAATTGTATTTGTTATTAATATTGCTAGCTTCAGATCATAAAGTTTCTGGTAACCCACGACCGCCCCGTTATACGTGGGTAATTTGGAACTGCCATCTATTTAATAGAAAAGCATAACGAGTGCAGTTTTTTATACAAATATCTTGAACTTATAGTTCTCTATCTTTTTTACAAATTTGTTAAAATTTAAGGGCTGCTTTTATTTTAATCAAAGAACTTTTAAAGTAGATCTAGATACCGACAACTGGAGAAAACGGAAACAACAGAAAAATGTATGTCTACCGACTTATCTGAACTGCTAATTTTATTGTTAAAATATCCGCGTGTTTAGTTTTCATTCCCTTATCTTTTAATACGTATTAAAAGGTGTAATTGCAATTAAGAGGTTTATTTTCTTCGTTAAGCTTAAAATTTATTATATATTACTTTAAAAAATATTTTAGCAGAATACAAATTTGTGCAACTAAATCTAAAAGTTGACTTTTAGGCATTTATTATTATTAGGCATTCGCTCTGGCACTTTATGTTCCAAAACTTTATTGATGTTGTATTTTATGTCTCAGGATGATGATGTAAGGCTTCTCTAATGGCACATTCAGTTCAGTGAGTATGCGCATTCACGATTTAATGGTCCATTATCTTTCAAACGTCAAGGGGCCGTCATTTATTTGTGATGAGCGAAGTATTGAATTTATTTTACCTAAGTTAGTCTTGTTCTCTATCATCCATGTGTTCACATTTTGTTTACTTTTTACGTTACATATTTGGTCTATGCTTATTATCTAACCGAATTGAGGTCACTTAGGATTTGAATTCCAAAAGTTGAAAAACAAAACAAAGATGAATATTATGACTTCCTAGGATAAACATTCAAGTCATAACAATGTTGGAAGATCTGTCCAGGGGGTTTAAATATAAATTTAACCGTGGCTTTCTCTGTCAATGTATACACAGTTTATGATATATGGCAGTTGAATTAAGTAGGAAATTCATCGCTTCGAGTATAGAGGCGGGTTAATGACCACTCGTGTCGCAAACAGTTCTGCTACGACGCTGATTCTGCAACGCCGACGAGTGACGTAACGAACACCGCCGCTGGTTTCATCGCGAATATCTCTTCGCTTACGTATATTAACAAGTAACAGGTTGATATGCAGAGAATTTAATCTAATTAATACTTATACTAAATTAGAAATAATACCGACAAGCCTGCTTGCCATTAATCAGTGTCTTTGGATTCCATATTAAATATTGTCAAGCTTGTAACAAAACTATACTTCAAAAATTGTAGATGTTATTGATTGTCTTGTGTATTCCGAAGGAGGGATGTCGGCACGTGGACGGCCAACCATAAAAACTGTAGCCAAAACCAATACAGTATGGACTACGGTGCCGTCCCCACAAGGTGGAAAAGGAGAAAAGTTTTTCTAATGAGTTTGTCTAATGAGAGAGATCCAATATAAGGAGAGATGGAAAGGAATAGCAAAGAACACCTTCTCTTGCCCTCATTTTCTGCCCTAAGAGCGCTTGTAAACGTCTGTTTTTTTCATTGGACTTCCGTCAGTAATAGTCGGCGATGCATTCGGCGTAAATTTGTCGCCGGTATCCGGTGCGTGTACGTATGTACATTGGCAACCATACAACACCGTGAATCTGGCAAAAAACAAAGTCCGACGTCCGGCGAAAAACACGGAGGTACGGACAAGCGCTCTACCCTGTCGTAGAGACTAAGTCATGCAGTTGTTCCATGTCTACATATAGCAACACCAGTTTAAGTCTCTTAAATGTAACATATCATGAATGCAATGAAACTAGGTTCGTTATAATATGTACTGTCACTGACAAAACCCTCATTATATCACTTGTGGTTAATATAACGTTACTGGCAATAGCGGCAACGATTGTGCTTATGTAAGAAGTACAGTTGTGTGCATAATTTTGAGCTTGGTAATGTTATATGACTTGAGTTGTTAGGAATAACTTCTTTTGTTTTTTTACTACTAGAAGGTCGTGTTAAACCGCAATTATTTATAGGTGCTAATAAAATGAATAATGAAGAAGTCCATGTTATGTTGTAACCTCCCTTCGTAGGCTAGTCACACTGTTACCATTTCTCGCTAGGCCTTGTCAAAATCCGTGATCGAAACTTTTTTACAGCTCGACGACTAGGTTATAAGAAACTCAAAAAACATATAACAAAAGCAAACAATTCCAGTACTCGTGGAAAATAATTCGAACATAACGTTGTAAATAACAAACTGGTTCGGTACAGGATTGTCGACTCGAGATTTACTAGAGCGGTCGCGCTCAGTTAAATTTATCATACGCTTATTAAACGTTACCTACATTTAACCAACAGTACGTAAACACTAATTATTGTAGGTGACAGGTTAAATCACCTTGAAAATTGAGTCGAGTTGTTTTTGAATGTACTTGAACAGCCTCGAAGTTACGAACAACTTATAAGCTCGGATTTTGTTATGTAATATAAACTTTATTCCATTACTATAAAATAGTTTAAATTTAAGCAATTTAAATTTTAATTGTAACAAAGAACTCTTCTAGAATAGATATTTTGAAATTTAAATACTCCTTATTCAATATGGATGAAAATTGAGAAGAAAAACAAGAAAGCGGCCCGTTTAATGTAGAGATCACCGCTTATCATAACTTCGAAGCATTCTTAACCTTTATGTGAGAAAGAGGTGGAGATGGAAATGTAAGCCCAAGTAAAAGAAGGCTGAATTACAGTTCTCTTCCTTTTCCTATCCTTTCCTAAGTAGGATAGGATGGGAGCGGGAATAAAATTGGACGAGGAGGGGATAATTGGGAGAAAGGAAACATCCTTTTACCTGTTTATGCCCCTCCCCTCCTCTCTCCATCAAAGGCAGGCAACGCATCTGTAACTCATTTGCTTGTTGCAGATTCTTAAATGGGCAAAGGTCACTTAACATCAGGTGACGCTTGTTTGCCACCTTATTCCATAAAAAAGGAGGAGGGATAGGAAAGAGCTTCTCAACACGTCACTCGCCAGACAAACCGGAGAAACGTTAATAAATATGTCTGTCTATACTTGCGCTTTACTGTTTTGTGTGAGCTTGTTATATTTTCTTAGCCAACCCGGCCTATTTAAGTAACAACTGATATAGTTGTATGACTTCACCACTGTCATGTTCCGAAATTCAATATAATTCTAGTGAAATGAACACCTGACATGTTTGGGGGTTATAAAAACTTTTTTTTATTTTGTCTCTATAAACACTGTATAGCACATACTCCACGTACAATCTAAAGGACATGTATGTAAAACTGAAAGTTTTCTTAACTTAAGATTTTTAACAGGTTAATAAGTAGGAGTCAAATTTTCAGATAAACCTACAAGGACTTAGTTATTGGTTATTTATGAACAAGACAATATAACAGTTCAATTAACCAAAATAATATTGACGTTAAGTTGAATAATATTTAAAGACAAAATAATGCAAAACAAATTATTAAAAAGTTTTTGCATTATTGTTGCGCAGTAAAATAAATATTGTATCGGTGTTCACGTAATTATTCCGGAAACAAGTCGCGCTCGCCGCTTGTCTCGGTACCGTTCACCGCTGCCGGGGCTCGTTCATTGACAAAGATTGACGTTATTGAAGAGAATGTGCTAAAGCCAAAAAGAAAAAAAACAACTATTACAATCCTATAACCTTTAAAAACTTTAGATAAAGATTGTCTTAACTCACTTCCTACAAGAATAGATCGTCGTAAATTCTCTCTTAAATTTCGCAACGGATTGCCTAAAGTTAAGTGACCAACCCACGAACATCCATAATATGAGAGGAACTATAGATGCGTTGCGTGGCTTTTAAGGAACGAGTACGCTCTTGCTTTACCGACTGTAAGCTGTATTGGTCTGGAAATACCG
>JWHW01041691.1:141166-155747 GCA_000931545.1 Papilio glaucus
ACTAACCGAGATGCTCTTTCTATTATGCAAACCTTTAAATTACTCATAAGTTATGATTTTCTTTATAAAATTGGAACTTGAGTTGTGGAAAGGTCTGATCTCGGCGGTATTTCCAAACCAATACGACTTATGGTCCTTCAATAAGCGAGCCTATCTCTTTCCCAAAGCCCAGTAACCCATCTGCAGTTCCTCTGGTGTGGTGTGCTATGGGTGTCGTTCATCACTTCGGTGTTCCTGCCGCTCGTTTGCCCCTTTCTTATATAAAAAAGTGACCAGCCCCGGGTATTCGCCCGGGTACTTTCTCCATACAAACTTTCATCCCTTATTTTAGACCTTGAATGAATGTTTAGAATCCTTTTTTAGTGCTCATGTATGTAATAATAAATATTTTTGTGCAAAAGTCGCTAGATCCAGTAGTTTGGGCTATGCGTATATATATATCAACCAGTCTCTTCTTTTATATATATAAAATACAACGAGTCGTCCATGGTACCAATTTAACTGATGTCATCGGACCGCAGTAACAAGATGATATTATTAGTTACGAAAGAACGGATTTCTAATTTGACCTATAGGCCAAGGCCAAAAGAGAGTAAACGAGTTTAAATTGTATCGAATTTAAAACAAAATACGGTGTAATTTTGCTTATTAGTGGATGAAAGCTAGAGTGTACTGCACTGAAGAAAGTTAGCACTTACTCGTATGAAATAATTGCGTGTTAATACAACAAAAAATATTGTTTGCGACTGTGTTGATATTTGTTGGCGAGTGTACGCCGTCCCCGATTCGCGTTCGAGCGTAAACAACGTTGCGTCATATCGGACGTCATTTACTTTAAAACTGATGCAGACACTGATGGAAACCAGTAAAGTATTTAAGTTATTTTTATAGAATAAAAAAAAAACAACAATAAGACGGCAGTCCCAAAGAATTGTAAAAACCAAGGACTTCTGTTAAGAATGTGTCGCCCTTTTTAGAACTTGGACAGATCAAAGGTCTTTATATAATGTGCACTGATTTGGAATATCATTTTTTGTTAGTTTAACAGTAGTAGAGCCCAGTAAAAAAATATTGACAGGTAATTTTTTTACATTAACTCGCTGGTTTTAGCATGAGAACGTAGAGAGATTAGAGTTATTTGTGCATTTATATTAGTAAGGATTATATTATACATATACATAAGTTGATGTTATGTTAACAAACAAAATATAAAAGGTTCTTTGTTTGATAAATTAGTATCTCAATTTTATTAGAGAATTAAGACTTCTTCAATGACCAGTTACGAAGTCACTTTCAAAAAAATCGTACATTAAATAAATTAAAAACTGTTACCAAAACCTATACAGTATGGACTACGGTCATAGGGGTGGGAAAAGGGCAGCGAGATGACGAGTGGTAAAGCCCCGTAGAATATTACCAAAATATTATGTTAGATAAGGCGCGAAGTTGTCTAGGTAGTTTATCATATGTTTCTGTGTGTTTCACGAGAAGAGAGAGATATCGTTACCACCCTAACTTACCCTTGTCTCCTTTTTCCTATTTTATCTGTACAAGTCATAAGCTGACATGGTGCTTGTCAATAAGTATCTAACATTTACTTCCTTTAATATAAAGAAATATATTTACTGTGGCTGTATTTTAAATTATACATCTATTTAATATTTTGACCTCAGTCCTATTAAATTGATATATCGTGTCGTGTCGTTAGTGCTATCAAAGTGTAAACGTAATATTGGCATCCATAAAAACGAAATAATGTTTTAGTTATAAAAAAATAACCACAGCAAAATGCCAGAACAGGCATATAAAAACCAAGGACTTCTGTAGAGAATGTGTAGCGTATCCGCCATTCAACGGTTGAAGAATGATATTTCATAGCAGACGTTAAAATAGCTTAACAATCTATGAGGTTATTATGTAATTCATCGACACATTGATTATTTTAACTACCCACTGACCCGGTTGTAATGTTACGTCGATACGTTTTGACTCAAAAGTGTGGACGGTTGGCGCCAGAGATAGTAGGTATAGTTGCTTGCCATAGTTCAAGAACAACTAGAAATTTACAGTCGAACTCATAAAATTTAAGTCAAACTCATAAGTATGTTCAAGAATAGCTAGAAATTTACAGTCTAACTCATAAACTTTAAGTCAAACTCATAAGTATGTTCAAGAATAGCTAGAAATTTACAGTCGAACTCATAGGTTTTAGTTGTTATTGCAGATTATCCCTATTGGTAGTTATTTTTCTTTTAGGTTGTAATATCTAAGTGGCAAATTGATTTGCATTTTAAAGGACGGGATTCGATTCACCCATTTAATTGACCTTTAAGAAAGCAATGGACTTATGAGTAACAGTGGTAGAGTCCGCAACAACATCTGTTGCACGAATGGGCTCGCTCGACTGGTGAAATACCACGACCTCACAGAAAACAGGCGCGAAGTAGTAGTACTCTGCGTTTCGTCTTATGAGTGATGTGCCGAAGACCTAATATCAGTCCTCTTCCCCTTCCTACCCTTTCCTCATGAGGATAGGATGGGAACGGGAAGAGAATTGGACGGGGAGGGGATTAACGAGGAAAAGGAAATATACTTTTTCCTTTCTATGCCCTTCTCTGTCCATTAAAGGTAGGCAACGCATCTGCAACACATTTGCTTGTTGCGGATGTCTATGGGTAGCGCTCACATAACATCAGGTGCTCCTCTTGCTCGATTGCCACCTTCTATCATTAAAAAAATAATAATGAACTGGTTCGTATTACAATTGATGTAATTCGATAGTACTCCGATTCTAACGATCAAGCCAATATCCTAATGATTGAATTTGCTTAAGAATAACAAGTAGAGACAATAGACGCGAAGCAGATATAAGCTTGGATCTGGTTGTGTGAGCAGTCGTATTTATCAAATGTCTGGTCGTTTGACTTTTGTCTCATAAAAAAACTAACGTCTTTTACAAATACTTAGCAGTCGTTAATATCACGATAAATTAGACAGAAATATATTTAATACTGGCAAATAAATGGCTGACTCTTGACACTGTTAATGTAATCAACGTCCTAATAAAGGACCTCTAAATTTAGACACTATTCGTTTTATTATTACTCGGTCGAAGTTCGTTCACTACGGCGTAGTAAGTGGTCGTTTCTATTAGAGAGAGCGGACATGCGCAATTTGCATGGGACCCCTCTGGAGCGGCGCGTATCTCACGACCACGCGCACACGTGTTTACTAGTAGGGCTTTGTGTATTACACGATCGAGTAGACTTAAGTAGACACGTGTGATCTCTTCAACATGCTTTATTGTAATATGATAGGGAAGACACAGTTTTGTCGGAGACAAGTGACCCACTTGTCTCGTCTATATGACAAATTACACGTATACGCTACACTGGTATTCAGAATTTTCAAGTATAAAATCTTGCATAGCAAAACGTTAGTACCCGTAACTTTAAGGCCTAAAGTGGCAAAAAAATTTTAACCTAGTAGTTTTATTAGATATGGTGCCATTTAATTCAAAATACGCTATTTCTGGCACCGAAACTGCATCCTTCACTAATATTCTACACTACCGATTGGTACCAGAAATAGCGTCGCAGATACTAATAACCTGAATCACTTCCGTAAAAGGCAGGTGGTTTCCGCGAGTAAAAATATAAAGCTTGTTTAAAGATCATCATTCAATGAATAAAAAAATATGTAATTTTTATACATTTAAAATTCAGATATTTTAGAACAAAATATCAGCCACGAGTCAAAGATTTAAAGCCTTGAATTAAACATATACAAGGGCAAGGGTTTCAATTCCACTATTTTCCACAATGTAAGTCATTTCGTTATAAAAAATACTAACATCAGTCTGCTTAAGGTTAATTGACAGTTAGGAAACTATTTTTTTTTTAATTTTTGTAGATCCACCACAATCAATAACTTGCACTCACCAACCTCCTCACCAACTCAAACGAAGTACTATAATATCTGATCCTACGTATTTATATCGAGTAATAATAATTTGACAGGCCGGTTGGCGTGGTTAGTAAGATTATTGCTTTTCACAACACAGATCGTGGTTTCGATTCCCACCCATGACAGCCATTTGTGTGCATGAACATGTCTGTCCTAAGTCTGAGTGTAATTATCTATTTAAGTATGTATTTACAAAAGAAAAGTAGTATATGTAGTGTGTAACTTATCTTGTTTCCATAGAACAAGCTTAGCTTAGTTTGGAATCAGATGGCCGTGTGTGAATAATGTCCCAGGAAAAAATATCTACTGCACATTATTTAAATATATATGATATATTAGAACGATTGACTTCTTATAGGTCAGCTTTTACGAATATATAAGCCGCCATAATCGTGAAAACGTCGAGATAATCTATCAACAACGGAGACAATGTCTTTCGTGGCAACGGCACTTAATTGGCTAGACGAAAAAAATTGTAGCAGTTTAATGACCTCACTACTCACTATATTTCCCAAAGTGGAGGAACAGACGTTTAAGAGAGTTAAATTAATTCTTCCTGACATCATAACATTACGCAGTCAGTGAGTGTATTTTTGATTTGTTCATTGTGACAAAAGTATACCCTAAGCGTACCCTAAGCCTAAGCTTAGTGCTTTGAAGGGTATATGTAGAGAAGATATAGATCGAATTAAAAAGGCTAAGTGCATTTGAAGTTTGGTCTATTCATATCAAAGCCGATGGAACTGTTGATACAAAATGGGACCACACGACATGCACTAGTCGAACAAAAAAATAATCATCAAAATTGTTCACCAGGAGCAGACTTCTGAGGTAGCAAACATAAAAAAAAACATTTTGACAACCTCCTCCTTTTTGAAGTCGGTTAAAAATTATTCAAGTGTTTGATTTGAACAAAGATATGCAAAAATTCATTGCGTGTGTATAGGCCCTTGTGCCACTCGAAAATTACGGTCTCAAGGTGTACATTACACGTTACGACTCCGGAAGGTGTTGTAATTTTGTGCGTGCGCCGAGAAGTACGGATCAAGGGTGCTTTTGCGCAACTCCATTGACTTCAATTACTATAAATAATAATTAAGTTTTATAGCATAGTAAGATAATTTGAATACAAAGTATCACCGATGTCAGGTAATAAGAAAAAGGCAGAACTAACAAATATTTTCTCTTCATTATTCTGGTACAGATTTGTCAATATGATTTAGTCAAAAGTTCTTTCCTAATTTTTTGTAGTTATTTTTTTTTTCTAGTTAGGTTCTATTGTGAATATTTTTATTTCATTTCACGCAACTTTTGGCTACAAAAGTCGCTAGACTACAATTAAAACCAAATATAAGCCCTGTCGTACTTGCAAGTTACTTGACCAATTATAGACGAATTATTAGGTCTGGGAAAAAGTCTTTTCGCATATTGTATGTAAACTTGTCATAAAATCTCTTTGGATTTACTATTTGTATCTGGCTGGTTACGATGAAAAGGCAAAGAAGTTTTCGGCGCCCCTAAAGAAAAAAGAAACGAAGTTACCGATCGCCTTTCCGCACCGCGCGCGCTTTACCATCTCGCGCCCCTAGGAACGTTTACTTTGACATAGGAATAATCCGCCTCTGCCCACTATAAAAGTATCGAGAAACAATTTTTTATACCATGACATAAAAATATGACTTTAATATTACTTTAGGCAAGCGGCTGCATCATGACCGATTCCCAGCAATAAATTCAACAAAGTAACATATAATTAAAACTCCGATCGACAATGATCGACAAAGCAATATATGAATAACTGTAATTATTTGCAAACGTACAGCAGCTCAGATAACTGTTGTGCTTTATTGAACATAATATCCAAGTGTTTAGTGGGTGATAGGTATTTGGGTGAATCAAGTCGGTCGATGACCGCGAGGCGAACGAGGACATTTCTTATGATTTGTTATTGTATGTTCGCTGATTGTGGTTACGAGTACACATTGAATATTGTATATGTACCCGTAAGAATGTGAACATCGTTAGTTTATAATCTAACCTGCGATATTATCAAATCTCGTAAATCTGTAAACTGTACTAACAGTTTACAATTTAATGTATTTTTTTCTCGAGAGCCTACTATGTAAGCTCTCAAATCGTCAAATTGTGGACACATCTTACCTTGGAAGTAGTGAAGAGATAATGGAATTAATTATAGGTAACCTAATAAGGTTGGATATGACGGTTGTTTGAAATGATGTCCAAAGATGTTAATCAAAATTGGACATGATACGTTGAACTGTAAATAGTTAGTGCAGTTAACAATTTTCTGTCAGTTATAATATAGCTAGTGTGTACTTACTAACGAGTTTCACAATCATACTGTTATATTTTATTACCTAGCTAATAACGTCGGGCTAGTGAATTTTGATATTATACGTTAATGCCGTACTAGAAACTAGAAAGTGATTCAAATCTTCATTTAGTTTTAAGTAACAAGTAACACGTATAATATACGTGATAACAAAGCAAAATAAATTTATTGATTCAAATATTTTATTAAAAAAATATTTAAAATGTGTCCATCACGATTTATTGGAAGTGATGTCGAATTTTAATTAGCACAAGAATAGGAAATCCGCGTTGTATGTTAATGTAACTTCGATAAGTTCAAAATATACGTATCAATATGTAAGGATGTAAACGTGCAAGCGGTTTGTGTAAAGTTTTGTATCTTCACAGATGTTGTATAAAAAGGTGTATACCTTGTTTCATAGCAAGATATGATTGTTGTACACAAACAAATGTCATTTATTTTTTGTACACAAACAAATGCCATTACACTTTTATCAAAGGTGATGTAGTTTTGTGAAAATCGTGAGATAAGTGACGTAAAATTGTGTAATATGGATAATTAATGTTATAAGGTACTGTGAGAAAAAATTGTTTTTTGAAAATATCAAAATATTTTATCAAATTCCAAAGAATTTACGAATTTTAACGTGAAAAGCTTTGTTTACAAAATCACATCCTGCTAAAGGTATAAAGGCATAAAAACTAGTAGTGTTTTGCTACGTAGTGCGTGTATTTCTTTGTAATTTTTTTATTGTTTTGTTTACACTTATATTTGTACTAAATATTGTAATTTTAAATTTAAAGTACATATAATATCGAATTGGATTGGTCTGGACTATTCTGCAATGGTGTTGTATTGTTGTTAGTAAATGAACAAATTTTTGTTTTGAAAATATATAATTTTTATACATTTATGTGTACCGTCATATAACATAATTACTTACGTCTAGGACCGGTTATTGAATTCTTGCAAAATATTAATATATTTCAGAAAGAGCCTTGCAAGTTCTTTAGTATCTATTGTTTCTTACATTTTCTAGTCGACAGCGTAATGCAAATATTAAGCTAGTGTGCTCAAATATAATACATTCTTGCACTATATCTATAATTTATGCTTTATTCTTCTATAAGGTTTTTTATCAAGATTGCAATGAGACGCCAGAATTAACCTTGGGTTCTCAGAATTAGTTTTATCGAAAACAGAGCCGGGATTTTAACAGTAGGAGACCCAGCAACAGGAGTTGTAGCAAGGTAGAACGATACGCATTATACGATCTCACAGATCTCACAAAACTGGAGTAAAACAAAGGTATGACTTTGTTTTATAGGTACATTTATGTTACCGAACAATTGTGAACTTCGTCAGTTTACAATCGGACTACAGATATTATAAAATAAAATATAAATAAAAAAATATTTTTTTTAAGTAAACGAATCTGAAAATTTCGCGTATCGTGTCAAAACATATATATATTTTTTCATAAACATCTTTTTAGCTTTTATTTTCGATTCTAACTTAAACTTTAAGCGCGTTAACAAAATATCAATTGGCAATTTAACGTCGACAGTTTATAAATTGTCTGGAAATGACTGATCAAATTGTGAGCTATCCGTTCAATTTACAGTTTGCTGACAGTTAAATATGGTATAATCGGTTGGTATTTCACAACCTTACAACTCTTATTTTATGGTGTTAATCGATTTGGCATTTGAAGCATCCTCGTACACGTACAGTCATAACGTAATGAGTTAATCAATTGAGATAAACGTTCCCGCTTAGTTTGTACACTCACTGCTTACCTAAATCTTTATCTACGAACACGGACACAACGGGGCTGACATTCGGCCATTGTTCCCACACGATGTCCGCGTCAGTCGCCGCAAATGGGACATTATTTTACGAGTTAACAAATACAATAGTTTTATGTTGATGGTAATGATGGTAATAGCTACAAGTACATCGTAATAACGTGTAATTTAATGACATAGGTGACGGATCGTTAAGGTCCTTTGTCATATTAAACAGCATTTAATTATACTTATTACTCCGTTTTTTTTCGCCCTTCAATTCAAAAACATCGTATAGTAACAACAATTCATACATAAACACGCCGTTTGTAACTTTTCTGTATTTAATTCTAGTTGCATTTCAATTGAAATATATGTTTACTACTGTGTTTACCCTGGCGAAGGAGAATAACAACAAACACTCAACAGAAAACCAATGTTTTCATAGTAAAAGTAGACAAATTAGAATTATTCTCCGGACTGATGAGATTATCGCTACCCATCAATTTCCACAACCATCCGAGTCAGTAATTCGTGACCAGTAAATAATGTAAAATATGGAAAGAGGATGAGTCCTGCGGCACCTTCATTCCTGACACGAAAGTAAACATCGATTACACGAATTCACATTGTGCGGTAGTGTTACGTCCTCGCTCGACTTTTTAATCTAATCCTATTGCTGTAACCATACTACATTACTACTCACAGAAGAATTGCTAAATATAGCGTATATTTCGAAATTCTTGTTTCAAACCGCACTTTGCCCTTATCGTGTCCATGCATGTCTAATTTAAAAGTACTTTAATGGACTAGTTGAAGCAATCGGTGTTGATTACAAATTTTAAGGTCACTCTGAACGCGGATCAACGTACCAAATGATAGATCATTTATATTCGTTTAAAAACATCAAGATTTAAATACAGTGTATAAATTAGTATAAATACTTTGTCCTCGTCAAGTTAAGGCAAACGGCATAACGTTTAGTGTGGTAAGTTAGGGTCACGCCCTTGCGGGTTGCCTAACACTTGCCCAACTTAACAGTAACTGTACGTTTATTTAGTTTAAATTTTCATTTACTAAACTTATTAAATTAAAAACCAATTACGTAATTTGAAATTATAATAAATGATCCCTTTCTCACTATTCTATTAATTCTCTATTGATTTAGGTTATAAAATATGTCCATTTGGTACCGCGTATAAACGTGTTGACAGTAAATAATTTTTAATTTATTTTTGTTAAACTACTCATTGCCCGAGTGTCCCTTATCCATTAGGTAAATATTCACTTTTCTAGTTTAAACCAATTACGTTGGTACAAAACAACAAGATATGTTGAGTGGCTTACGTAAACACCGATAATGTACCACCAACGATGAGCGTGTGTAGTACAGATCAAAGGTCATTGATATCAAAATCATATGAACGAGTGTTACTCTACATTAATGTTGGGAAAGAGGAAGATATGGTTACTTAAAAGGTATGAACGTTAGCTTGCCTGTTATTAGCAGGATCAGTTACTTTTTGTTGTTCGTCAAAACATTAAAAAAAATTATACGCGATGGCAGTGCCTACTGAACCCATTTGTGAGTCTAAACAATCCCGGGACCCATTCAAACACACACAAAAAATGTCATCGAAATCAATCCAGCGGTTTAGAAGTGCACACACGTGCAAAAAAAATATATACAGAGTGTCCGGAAATGACGCTTACAACGGAAGACTACAAACTCGTTTAGCGTCCAAACTCTCTTTTTACTCTCTTTTTACTACTTTTTAATCGTGTACAATTACTGTGTGTTGGAGATCGGTTCTTATGATAAGACCACATGAACCTAAACCTAATAGATTCAATAAATAATAATTGTTTTGTCGTACAGTAAAGTGCTTTGTGCAAGGAGATATGTGTCAATTTATAATTGCTGTACGATCGTTTTACATCTTTTGAGTCGTCATTGAATTATTTGCTGCTCTAGAGGAACTGTTAACGGTTATTTCAATTGATTTAGCGCCATTTTTAGATGTAACTATATTGTTGTGGTATACAAGAACGGATATCGACAGCTAAATCGTCTATAAATGCAATTTGAAATTTTATCACGAGCAATGTTGTTGAGCTGGAACGACTCCAAGCACATCGCACTGAATATACCTTGATGTATACAAAGATTAATACGACAAAAGATTTAATGAGGCATCTCTTCACACAACAATAAATTAAAATACCTTAAAATTTTGGGAGACGTATCTGACAGTTTATTTTATTTCTACCTAACGATTGGCGTGGAACTTATCTATCACTAAATGTAATAGTAGTCTAAAGTTGGCCTAGGCTAATAATGGGTAACAAATGCTTTAAATAGCAAAGCTTGTTGGCGCGCAAGAGTCCACCCTGGGCCTTATCTCAGCATATCAACATTTTGCTTAATAATTTACAATTCACTATCTTACGGCGCATAGACACAGTAGAAATCGAAATATTAATAAATATAATACATATAATATATTTTCATTTATCGGCGTTTTCGACTTCAATATGTTGAATAAAGTAAATTTGGAAAGTCGATAACGCCGATTTAAGATTTACGAATAAGCACTATTAGTTTTTAATTGATCGTGGAAGTCAATTAAATGGAGCAAAAGTTTAGCATGCTAGTAGCTTGTTATGAGGTGGGAAGAATGGCATTTGACAGAGTTTTGGATATGAATGTGGATAGAGATAGTCCTACAAAAATGGATGGATTGCGTGATTGACATGAGCACGAAAGGAGTGACTACTGAGATAACGGTTGATAAAAAGGCGTAGAAGGAAATATGTTGTGCTGTCCAAACTTAGTAGGAAGGTGAATGGAGATAGATCGTAAGCGATATGGCTACATCGGTGTGAGATTATAATCTCATCCAATCAATACATCGAAGATGTGAGCGAAGCAGCAAATTAAAATAATTTTTTGGGCATTCGCGTATCGGCTTCTTTCTTTTATAACATGTTATAAATATAATAAATTAATTCCGTTCTTTATCACATTTAAAATGTAAGGCAGCCAAAAAATCACTTAATGACGTAACGATGCTACTTTGGAACTCCAGAAAACATGTGGTGTATATAATACAACCAATAAATCAATATATTACAAAGTAAGGAAAGTGATTGTTTTAGAATACATGCTTGGGAAATGGGTTAGCGCGCTCGATAGCTTCCTACCCCGTTCATAACTTTTTACGATATCATCTAACAGCGTGAGAATTCCGCTGTTACATGATAAATTATCCTAACTATTCTTAGCTTTATCTCGTTCCCAATATTACAATTTAAATATAAAATATTTGTACATATATGTAAATAAATATTTTATGTTTTGTAATGTACATCGTCCTGCAGATCTCAAGAGAAGAGACTTCAAGATCTCCCGATAAATTTTCAGAAAGTGCTAACTAAAAAGCGATAATCTTTTTCAAATACGTTTCTAGAAGGTAGCTTAATTAATCGATCATTGCGTAAAAAGTTATATGGAATGTCCCATTTAGTTTTGTGGTCACTTGGTATGCACTTACATAGCTTACTACGTCCTCAATGTTTGTTGTAAACTGTGACGAAATGACCAAAGGTAAATATTTGTTGAGTGTGTAATAAACTTAAACGTTTGTAGTGGCCACAGTACGGGATGCACCTTCCCTGTCGCAACATCCTCGAGCCAACTAAAAACAAATGAGGACGTATTACTTTGTTGGAAAAGATTTATGTTCAACACTTTTTGCCTATATATGCGCCATGAATAATTCACTACTTGTACATTGTTAAGATTTTATTAAACTGTTAATTAGAAATAAGTCCACGTACAATACTCGTATTTTACGTTAGTAACAATTCAAAAAGGATGTATTAAAATCCTTTTATACTCTGTCAACATCACCTCCCTGCCATTTTCCCACTCATTTGGGGTCGGCAAAGTATGACTAGTCCTTACTGTATAGGTTTTGGCTAAAGTCTTTACGGCCGGCCGCCGACCAGACGCCAACCCTCCTCGGGAAAATATACGATAACTCCTTTTATACTCTATTTAAATGTGAATATGATGTGTTTTTTTATAGGAAAATAGGCAAATTGAGCAGCAGGTGAGGAAATTGAGGAACCTAATATTAAGTGATAATTGCCAATCATGAACATCCGCTACACCAGAAGTACTGAAAATGTGGTGCTGATGCTGCTGATGACAAAAGAAGGCCACAGGGCCTGTTTTATCGTCTGCAATAGGCTGGTTTGAAAAAAACGAAATGTGATTTTCCAAGATACAATATTCAGCCACGCCTAAGTCGATTCCTCTATTTCGACGCAGGAAAGAAACTAATACAAATGTGTTAAACTAAGTTATTCATCTGAGTCTGCTAAGGTCAGCACTAAACATGTCTTCTTCCAAAGACATACGCTCACGGCGAGAGCATATAATGAATGTAGTTAGCTAATTGTAAATGCTGTCACGACCCAGCGGAATGACGACAGGAATTTGAAACCTTCTTAATACCTACTGTATATGTACTTATTATTGATAAAATCCCCGATATAAAGCGGACAATGATAGGAGAAAAACTTTATCTTTTTTTTGATTGATTGATTAATATTTTCAGTTAATTTCATCAAATCGTCTCTAAGAAACCTCGTGACAGGATATTATCGAAGAGATTTTTATATAGAAGCAGTGGCAAATGAGGAAGCGTGTCACCTAATTTTAACTAACCGCTACTGATCATCACACTACTGGCATCCGCAACGAGCAAATGAGTCGCAGATGCGTAGCCTACCTTTAATGGAAAGAGAAGGAGATAGACAGGTATAATTATAGTGTATTAGGGTATATCCTTTTCCCCATTCATCCCCATCCCAGCCAATCCTCTTCCCCTACCCATCCTATCCTTATTGGGAAGGGATGGGAATGGGAAGAAGGATGAAATTGAGCCCCCGTCACCTCAGTCATCATTCGAAACGCAGAATACTTTTACTTCACTTCTGTGAGGTCGTGGTATTTCATAGAGCCGAGCCGGCCCTTTCGTGCAACAAATGTTGTTGTTGTGGGCTCTATCCCCGCATAAATATTCCTTTACTGTTATTATTTATACGTATTCATTTAAGCATTAGCACTTTTAAGCACCAGCGGCTAACACCGGCGTCGAATGGGTAGCACAGTACGCCAACCTTTTTATTCTGTCGTAGTGTCGTAGCAGGCTTAGAAAAGGTTGAGAAAAAGAGTACTTATAAGCTATAAGAGTTAGGAGGACTTTCCTTGTCTGGTATATTGAAAAAGTATTCCGAATTCAATGTCCGTATCTAATTCGTATTCTATGAGTCCGCGGCAAGTGAAATACTGCAAAGGTCACGAATATTATCTAACAGTATTGTAATTACGACGCCAGCGCACCCACCGGCCGCGTTGCGCACTACTACGGTGACAACAGTGAGCGGCGTTTTGAGGATTTATTTCATAATATCTTATTCCATTTTACAGCTTTACATGATTGCATAAAAACAAATGAGCTAAATAATAATAAGCCTTTGGGACTAGTTGCAAATATATTATGACAACAAGGAATGCGTTTTAACGATAACTTGCTTTTTAATTTTTCAGTAATACCTTCATGTTAAAGAAGTGATTACGGTTTTCTATTTGCTTGGTATATTAGTATTACTTACGCCTTTGCGTTTTCTATATTCCATACACCTATGCATATCATAGATTTGGGGTTTATTTTTTTTTTATTTATTTATACTTTGTACACAAAATCATAGTTAAAAATATATTTACAAATGAAAGATGGTGAAGTACCGGCGAGCTTAACTCTAAAAGAGTTCTCTTACAGCTTACCATGCGACAGAGAGATGAGGTTTAATGGGTAATAATTATATAGGTTTAATGTGTACACTATTCAACAGACAAATCATATATTTGATGTGAATACTTAACTCCTACTTAAATAATAAACTTAATAAATATAAACACCTATGTGTTGTACCTATATGTACCTATGTCTATATGCGTATATACACTTATATAATTACATACCTTCATACTAATTCGGCATTGATATGATTAATAGCATCTATAATATCTTCAGGTCTGAAATGATGGTACAATTGCAAATCGTCTGCGTATAGGTGGAAGCGAGACGATATAACCTTTGAAAGAGCATTTATAAAAATAGAAAATAGTAATTATGTTAAAAAATTATAATATGCTTTACTGTTTAGTGAAAACACAGGATAAATCATAGTGGCTTGCGATGGCTGTATAATTGTTAATAATCTTCTACAATCTAAATCTAAATGGAATACTAAATCACATTATCCAGCACTGTTGATATTATTCGGTACTTATTTTGTTATAGTAAGTAAAAAGTGCCAAAGGACCTAGCGGTTCAAACGACATCAAGTGACCCATAGGCATCTGCATAAAGCTAATGAGTTGCAGATGCGTTGCCTATCTTTACTGGAGAGGGGATAA
>JWHW01041691.1:162546-172911 GCA_000931545.1 Papilio glaucus
GTTCACCAGGAGCGGAGTTCTGAGGTAACAAACATAAAAAAAAACATACACACGAATTGATAACCTCCTCCTTTTTGAAGTCGGTTAAAAATAAGTTTTGTGTTACTTTAATACCGATGAAATTCTTTTTCGTGTATTTTAGTTTGAATTTTTTAGTATTGTAATGTACGAGTACGAAAATTTACGAAATGTATATTAAAATAACGAAGAAAGGTTTTAAAACGCTCAGAATATAGTAGTCTGTCATAATTATCTACATTCTTTTAATGCCAGCATTGCGTATTTTCAGTTATAATATAATTATCTCCCATTATCCATTAAAAGTAATCCGTTATGGCAACATTGTATATGAGATTTTTGATGTGTTTCTTCGCATTTTTACGTTTCAACTGCAAAATATATCAAGACACCGTCTTTTTATTTTTAATCTCATAATTCCGGTTAGACTTTACAAAAGGAATATGCCTGTTGAAATTAGTAAATTATTCACATTTTTGATAACATAATCTGATTTATATATATTTTGGGACCAAGGGGACCACCCAAAAAAACTGTCTCCTTTACAATCGTCAAATCATAAATGTTACATTTGACTGTGTCATAATTTTATTCAAATCCAAAAATCAAATTATTAAAACCAATTTCCTTAGCGCTTAAGTCGAAAGAAAATCTAGTGTAAGTACCATATAATGTAGGTGGCAAAGGAGGGTGGCTTTTTGCCACAAACAAACTTTTTAGAAATTAAAAACAAAAAGGTATCAAATCATATACAAATTCATTTTTGGGACCGCCAAATCAACACAAATTCATTTTAGATTTAGAAAAGTAAGTCAAACAGATAAAAAACTGGAACAACGGAAGCATTTCAAGATACATATTGTTTTTTTTAACGGCATACTTATGCAAAGAGCACCTTTCTTATTTGACTCGGCTCCATTGTCCAATCTCGTAACACAAAGCGGGCAGAGTAATGACGTTATGTCACAATACTAACTCTGGTACGCTGCCGTGCGCAGTGTGATCGTCTACCATTAGTGATCGTAATAAGATGCAGCAGAGTTAACCATCCAGCAGTCACTTATGCATTTAAATGTCAAGTTCCAAAAACGCCAAGTGTAAATAAAACATACGGTTGTAGGACTACAATAGAAAGTGGAAGAAGACAATTTGTTTTCTTCAGACACATAATGTGCCTCATTAGAAGAAGCGTAAGTTTAACTATTGTACTGTTAAAGTTAAAAAAAGTCGCTTGATGTAAAATGATCACCACCGCCCGCGCCATTAACATTTACACCACCAGAGGAACCCCATATATATTGCTGGCCCGGACCCAAATAAGTGTTGGTTTGGATATATCGCCGGTGACAGATACTGCAGCAAACAATTGTGGGATACAGAATGTTGAGCTATATCCACATTCCTCATTTTGAATATGTCCAATTTTTTATCTTGCAAATATAATTATCCTAAACACAATTATTCGTACCAATATAATTATTTTTTGTATTTTTTTCACAGTCTAATACTAAAATATTCAATGAAAGCTGTCGCAGTGTTTGTGTTTTACAGAAATATACATTTCTGTTTCCATCAGCGCTCTGTCTGTCCTTCGACGCTTCAATTTAGAGTGTGACAAAAATGTGTAAATGTCGTTTAATGTTTAGTTGGCATGTTTAAAAACATTTCAGATCCATTCGTTATGTACATTACTGCCAATCTTTTATCAATAAGAAAAAGTTAAATTTGTACAAAAAAAATCTTACCTCATCTGCCTCTCCTCCTTGCCCTTTTCCCATGTATTACACATATCTGTCACACAGTCCATCCATACTTTCTCCGGTCTTCTTTACAGTTGCAACGATCTCATTTAAAAAATCTTCCTACCTATGAAAATTATTTGAAAACCGAAGAAGTTTCCTGGCGTTGTCTCCTTAAATTTAGTAACTAATCGTCTTTATGTATAAGTATTACCAACCAACGAATGTGTAGATGTGTGGATGTCAATAAACGTGTAAGTGAGTGCGTGCGTGTGTTTAAGTACAGTGTGAAATCTATTCGTAATCTATGTTCATCATATTAAATGTATAAGGTATATATTTATTACATAATCATTATTTAAATCAGCGTATCAAAGCTAAGCTAAGCTTCTTTTAAAGGTTACAACAGCTTAAAGATACAATTGATTGGTACGAAATTCCTAAAGGTTTTATGGCATTCAACAACTAAAATAAAGTTACAAAGTGAAGACTATCATGCAGATAATCATTAATAGAACATGTGTATAGGTGTATTTAGAATGACAGTGACTTTAAATATATAATTCATGAATTAGCGTCATTAGAAAAACTGAATTGTGCAATCTAAAAACTAAATATGTATTTAAAATAAATTTTGCATATTTCATTATCACCATCATCTTTAGCCATACGATATCTATTGCTGAAATTAGGCCTCACGTTTATACCTTAATTCTATTGCGGATCACATCATTCCTGATTTAATTAGCACAATAAACACAGAATTAAGTGCGGCATGTGGTCGCCAAACTAGTCTAGTATTAACATAAAATCTAATCGAGCGTTTAGCTGAGAAAGAAAGTGTTACATTACGCAGCAAGAGGCAATCGTCGACGCGAGCGATCGGCCGGTATTTCGCAAACGCGCCGCAGCCGCTGCGGTTGCGTCACTGCACACTTATGACCGCACTGATCCTTAAAATACGAGAACATGTTTCACAAACGATGTTATCGTCAATGTAATCGATACCACGTCACAGTATCTGGGAGCTCGTATTAAGTTTATTTGTTCACAAGAAGAGGTTAAATCTTTTTTTGTAAGGCCCTTTTTTGTGACTGTCTTCAGGTGTCAATTGGCAAAGGGAGCAGGAAAGTTTTAGTTACTCTCTAAGTTACTCAAGGGCTCCCTCGAGAACCTCAGCTTGGCCTCATTTTCATTAAAATTATCCGCTTGGGTGGATGCAGAGCTTCAGGGTTTTGCTACAGGTAGATATTTCGGCGAGTTTTCTAGAACAAGGCAGTAATGTGCGAATGTTAATGCCTTTCATTTGCTAAATGTGCCATAGCTAGCCAAATCATTCTTATATTTTATTCGTCTCGTAATGTAGTAAGACAAGAAAGACTAAGAAACTGTTTTGCAATATACTATGACCTGACCTTGTTAAATAAAAAGTGGTACGCTCAGCTTAAAGAGTAACGACCTGACTCGTATCAAGTCACATTTGGAATAAAAAAGCTTTCGCTCTTGGGTATGAGCCAGTTCTACCGAAAACTTACGTATCTAACAAATTACTTTACTGTACAAAATTCTGCTCTGAGCCTACAACAACATCTGTTGCACGAGTGGGCCGGCTCGACCGGTGAAATACCAAGACCTCACAAAAAACAGGCGTGATGTAGAAGCTCTGCGTTTCGTCTGATGAGTGAGGTGCCGGATGCCTAATTTCAGTCCTCTTCCCCTTCCCATCCTTTCCTCATAAGGATAGGATGGGAACGGGAAGAGGATTGGACTGGGAGGGGTTAAAGGGGAAAAGGAAATATTCTTATTCCTGTCGATGCCCTCCTCTGTCCATTAAAGGTAGGCAAAGCTTCTGCAACACATTTGCTTGTTGCGGATGTCTATGGGTAGCGCTCATTTAACATCAGGATCCGCTTGCTATTTCGCCACCTTCTTCCATAAAAAAATCATCAAACTCACCAATAAACAGAACAATATTGTTTGCGCGGCATTAATATAATATTTCCTTACAAATATGCTTTAGCCTTTATTTTCATCGTAATGTCAATTCGACGGGTTTCGCATTCCGCGTATTTCCCAGACAACGTGTGGGTTTGGCTTGCCCTCATTCACTGTCGCCTTTCGTCTGGGTATGTGTGTGTGTGTGTCACAAAACTTTTTCCTTGAAGTCATTAACTGACTTCCTCTACGCGGTATTGGTCAAAACACGCACAATTACCCATAATCGCACTAAACGACTCCAAACTTGATAACATAACATTTTAAGGAGCATAAAATAATTTGTCCCAGTTACACAAGTCAACGAGTATATATGGATGGCGAAATAAATTTCTAGTCGCCAAATTGAAATTTATTAGTTCAAACATAATTTCTAAGAAAAACAGTAAGAAAAATTGAAAAAATAGGTGGTACACACAATTAAAACGTAGCTTTGGTTGCTAACTTAATTTTCTAGTTAGGTAGACTAGCTAAGAAATCGGTTTTAAGCATGTAAACAGTGATGTGGTTAATTACTTTACATCATACATCATTTAAATATCTTACAAATAAGATTTGCCAATAATACGAAAGTAAAATGTCTGTCTGTTAGTCTCTAACGGAAAAAAAGTTTCAGAGAAACAATGCTTGGCGTTTACGTACCATGGGATTCAGTTAAGTCACTTTTAATATTATTACAACCTTACAGTGCATTTGTGGTTTTGTGAGGTGTTGTTATTGTTAAATAAACTTGAAACATCTGCAACTATCAGAAGCGTTACAATTGTGCATTTATATAAAAAAATTATATATCATTCATGAGACGTGAGGCAAAATAATATTGGCATATTTTGATTGTTCACGGATTCATAGGTATATATAGGTGCATAGATTTTTTAAAAATGATTTTAAGTTATTCGAATACAAAGGTTTCGCTCATGGTCGATTTTTTTGTTAATTTAAATAAAGGCCGGTTCAGAATAAGAACGAATGTCTATCAGGATAGTACATTGTATAATTGTGAAGATAAAATGCTTTACTGTAGAATAGTATTCATAACTAAGTCACTGACCAATTTTGAACTTCGTCAGTTTATAAACGGAGTGGGCACTATATAAACTGTCAACATCGGTCACAGCTTCTATATCATATCATTATATGGATATACATATGTATATAGTTACAGAAACATAGTAAATTGTTCTATTTTTCGTAGAGCAATCACTTCAAACGACCTCTTATGGTGGTGGCTTTCTTTTAAAGGACTTTGAAGTCGTCGTTTGTAAGAATAAATCTAAAGTTAACAAGAGTATATTATGTAGTTACGTCTAAAAACTTGAGAAAATTTTAACTAAGATTGTAACTAAATGTGTTAGATATTGAAGTAAGGTCCGGTTGTTGCCCTTGATTTGGCAATAAAACGGCTGCCTTAATCCATTAACTATAAAAGTGTATGGCATTGGTATAGCACCGTTCTAATTTACAGCAATTTGACAAGTCAAGGCTAAATATAAAAATAACGTTGTTGTCTATACGATCACATGTTGACGGCTATTCAAAAATAATTAAAAACGTTATATCTCAAGATTATTTTAGTCTAATATAGTAATTTTACTTTAGAAGGATGCCGTTTCTCCGATATCTCAAATACTTTCATTTCAGAGTGCTCAAATAGAAGTTTTACTTAAGCACTGTTATTCTTATAGTATTGTCTAAATTTAAACGTAGGGTTCTCAGCACATAGCTTTGGCGCAGGTAATAAACCGGGGCTAATATTAAGTGTTGCCTTTATAAAAAAGCAACGAACGGGAAATCGTTAGCGATTCATAGAAGACGACATATGAACCCTCAACCATTTTTCTTAATTCGTGCCACTGACAGGTTTCCCGCTATCGTTATTGCATGCTAGCTTGTAAAAAATGAATTTTGCTTCTAAACTGTCTGTATCCGTACAATTTGCTTGAATCAACTATCTGTCAAAGGGATGCCCTAAAACAATAACTAAATGGCCGAGAGTTTGTACCTTTCATGAAAAAAATATATCATACAAATTGATTAATACACCATCTAGCGAGAAAATAGAACATTATACATTTAAACTATACCAAAGGTTTCAAAGACGCTTACGAAATAATAATATTAAGAATTTTGTATAGATGGCGTTTTCAACAATTTTTTTATTTGGTAAAAATTAAATGTAAAGTAAAGAAAATGCTTTTGTGTATTTTTATAAACATTACGATTTAGCTATTTCAATACCAAGAAATAACAGTAATATGAAATATATTCGTCTTTTCCTAGGAAATGCTTGAAGGAAACTCTTTCAAATAAAATGCAATCTGTTTACTCGCGACTTTTGGCTAAGTCTTTGCGAGACCCATAATGTATTAGTAGGCATCTAGTGTAATGACCAATGGCTAAAGTGTCAACTTATTAAGCCCTAGTTTAATCATTGTAATAAATAGAACGTCGAGTTACACAAATCAAAACTTTTTAAATATAAAAGTTATGCTTTATGTGCATCTACTATGTTAGTTGTATTGTTCGAGGCGCCTCCCTTAATCTCGTCGCGGGTGGCTCGTCAGGGGTGTCAACCTCCACAACGGAGGCATATTTTGGTGGTGTGGGGCCTACGCTGTCCTGTTTCAAAGTCATCGCGTTCATTGGCCGTGAAAAGGTCGTTTACGCAGTCCTTGTGGATTATATTCAGCGTTTATATTTTACTAGCGACTCTCCCTGGATTTGCACGGGTAGCAGATCATAACATAGCAATGCGACAACATTGCGTGTTCTTCAACAAACATCATAATTCAGTTAATTTACACAAAGTCGTTATGAATTATATATTTTCTTGTTCATCATAAATCTCTTCATCTTTTGGTGAAAAGTGTATGAAAATGTATTCAATTATTTTTGAATATTTCGCCTTCAACAGACCAACAAAGCATGGAAACTTTGTTTTTGTTTTAAATAAATAGCGTATATAACATACACTATGTATACATAAATGGTACATTAGATTTATGACTGTGTACTAATATATTGCATTGGATCACGAAGGGTTATCAGGTGGTTGAACTTTAATCGAATTTAATAAACATTTTTGTGACTAGAACAAAAAAAATTAAAAAAGTTTGCCAACATATTTTTCATAGAATCTGTTGATGTAGGTCTAGTGTTTATTCGCGTGCTATATTAACGTAAATATAGTGATAATTTAAGAGCATGATTCATAAACTTATATAGAAAGCAAATGTTATACACAGGGAAGAGATTGATCGTTTGCCTTCTGGTTCCGTACAAAAGTTACGCAGGATGATGTCATAATTCATTGTTGCGAAAGACTCTTGCACTTTCCCATGAATGAATCATCCTATAAAATGGACAGTATGCTCCTTTGTATACCATCTTACAGCGTACAATGCCTTTGGTATATAGACTAAGTCAAGCGTGACTACTAGAGATTACTAACCTTCGCAATTGAATGGAAATTAGTAAGAAATTATTTTTGTTTTCACTTTATCTTCTTTCACAATATGCTTTTATGTCAAGTTCATTTTATAAATTACTTCTTAGTTTTTCACCTTGTCAAATAAAAAGATACAAAAGGTGTCAGAATAGAAAGATACGAATGTAGCCACGTGTCCCTGAAACTACACCAACACAATCATACTCGATGCATCCATTGTTCTACGATTTGTATTTGAATATATCGATCCCGTCGACAGCCCTTTTCCACCCACCTCCTACTATAAGGCTAGGGTTGCCATCTCTTACCGATATGAAAAAATATTAATATATCATAATAGTACTAAAACTAAACTAATTATTAAGTTTTCTATGTTTTTATGTAGAACACAAAATTTATAAAAGAGTAATTAATATATGTGAAGTCATTGTGTATCAACACCTAAGATTTTCACAGTGGCAGTGCCCGCAACAACAACATCTGTCGCACGAATGCCGGCGGCGAAAACCGGTGAAATACCAAGACCTTACAGAAGACAAGCGAGAAGTATTCCGAGTTTCGTGTGGTGAGTTAGGTGTCAGAGGCCCAAATCCGGTTCTCCAGTTCAAATGATGGGAAGGAGAAGATGATTTGACGGGCGAGGAAATAGATAGAAAAAGAAAGAAGTCCTGAAGCAGTATTCAAAATAACTAACAACCTGTTAGCAAAACACAATTGAACTACTTGTATTAAATAATGTCATTATCAGATTTTTTTTTAATGTAGGTAAAATGATTAAATTTTTCTTTTTACGTTTAGTTACAACATTTTCGTATCCATAACTTCGGTAGCGGGCTTGGCCTATGTTTCAACCTACGAAACAATGAGATTGTAAAAAGTAATGGGAAGTTTTTAGAGACAGATTGTCGTTAGTCGAGAGGGAAGTGACTACTCGTGCCTTCCTAAAATACTCTACAGCCCACTACTCCACACACAACGTTTATTAGGCTATTAGATTGCATACAAATCACGTACGTAGCACGTTCATTTCTCAAGTGAATATACTCGGACGATCACAGTTTGTGTCACTTGTGCTAAGCAGTGGAAATCTTGAAACGAAAACGTCTATAACTGCCAATCAGGAGAGCGATAGTATACGTTTATAAACTTGAGAAACGCTAGATCAAATATCGGACATAGAGTAAAGTAATAATAAGTTGTTGTTGGATAGTTAAATAGTACTTTATTAAATAAATAAAAAAACAATCTATAACAAATATTTCGTGTTTAATTTAAACGAACTTTTAAATATTATCCGGTTTACTAATTCCCCTAGAAAACTATAAAGAGACAAGCCTTTGTGTTGTCGGATCTTTCTAATTTTGTATATTTTATATTAAACACTCGTGTAGTCGTTCCACTATTTTTAGTATACATGTAATAAAAATAGACATAATAATAAACGTGCGTGGTTTATTATCGTGTAGCTGTAGATCAATACTAGCGTAGTCTCGGTTCAGAATGGCTACTCTACCCGTGGGCCGCCGTATGCCCGTCGTAATTCAGTAAGTTTCAGGCATCAGACGACCCTTGGCAAGGTCGCAGACGCCCGCACACGCACGCACTCCACGCACAGGCCGCGTGTACACAGTAACGCGTCTGTGTGTGCGTGGCGGCCGTTAAACTTGAGGTAGGTACAGTCTTAAATGATACGCGCTTGATAGTCTAGTACGTAATGTTTATTATTTTATATTACATCTATATTTGGAAATTGTGTTGTAATAATTTACATTATAATTTTCATAAATAATATATAAAAATGTCATATAAAATTGATGAATACTTTTTGTTAAAATGAAATATATAAATTTTTAACAACATATTTAAAGAAATAATTTTTATAGTATGTTCTTTAAAAATGGAAACTAAACCTGAAGCAAAAAAGTTAATCAGTTTACCCCTGGTGGGACTCGAACCCACAGTCCCCGGCTTAGGAGGCCGATGCCTTATCCATTAGGCCACAGGGGCGGTTACTACGTTGATTGAAATATTAACTTAATACTTAAATAGATTTTGTAATATGGTTTTTATAAATTTGCAACAAATTATACACTTTACAAAACATCGTGATATCAAAACTCTTACTTTTTTCTGTATTAATGCAGATTAAACAATAATTGTGCTTAAATCTTTAATATTAATGCTAACATTATATTTTAATCCTATTAAATATGGATTGTTTAATAAATTTAAAATAAATTGTTAAATCGTGAATACCGAACTACGTTGAAATAGCCGTTGGCGATTCTAAGGTTCCAGTTTATGTTGACGCACAATAGAGTTCGACTTGGTGTAAACTTCTGCTGCCATCTGTTGGAAACTTAGGGAACTTATGCACAATCATAACATTTCATTTACAGTAGAAAATAGTGAGGTCATTAATCAAGATAAAATCTATCCCATCTTTCAAGCTGAACCAAACTGCACACATTAAATAAAATTTGGATTACACATAACTAGCGAACCCGTTCTAAAAACTTCGTTCCGACTTAGAATTATTTTATGTTGGGTTGACTTTTTGACTGTATTGACTGTCTGTAACTGGATGGGTTGTACACAGTCCCTTTATTGAAAGCACACTGAGCACAGTTGGCGACAGCAAGGGGCGCTGCGCGGCGGTGTGAGACCCGCGCTTGATTTTATTTTCGCGCGCATAGGATTTATTTTGCGATAACACATAAGATAATTATTTTATATTATATAGTGTTCATGCATCATAATGTGTATGAAATGCTTAAAGTAACTAACGTATTTACGTTGATAAGGGTTAATAATGTATCCGTATATACATGGCCACGCCCGGCCCGTTACTGCGCGGCTTGTTATTGAATTTTTCGCTTGGCGCGTACCTAGTTTACAAACTTCTGATATCTTCTAAGCTATCTGTCAGAACGTTATAGAGTAAAGAGCAATTATAATCTATATTTAAAATTATAGCTCACAAACATATTTATTTAGATAAGGATTCATCCTGAAGACGTAAAAATAGCGTCGTCAATAGCGTAATAAAGAAAAAAGTTATTGTGAGGCAACCGTATACGATAGAGGTCATGCCATCCTTGTCTTTTTTGTAGGTCTTTTTAAGGTATACAAATCCGTAGTACATTATTTTGATCTATCTTGTTA
>JWHW01041691.1:172967-216602 GCA_000931545.1 Papilio glaucus
TTGTAAAAAAGTTAACCTCTTGAAATTTTATTAAGTCTTTCTTCATAAAATTTTACCATTATTTAAAAAGGTAAGTCCTAAAACTGCAACAATTGCAGCTGTGGGGCCAGCAGGCAATGCACCTTATACAGGGCCTTCTTGGCGAATCCACGGGGAGGGATGAAGGATTTGGAGCCCCCCCGCCCCCACCCCTCAAAATCTTCAGAATTATTTCGTTACAAATTTTAATGTGAACTTAATATCATCTTATTTTAATTATTTTTTTAGCCAGCATTACAATAACTGGTTCTGATAAGAACTATATAAATATTGTGTATTTTAGTTTTTATATTGCTAAAACCTACCCTCGAGAAGGTTAACCTCACCCCCAAAATCGGGTTCAAGCGCCCCCCAAAAATCACCATTCTATATCCGCCACTGTCTTATAGGAATGATCAGGCTCGACCGTGGAAGTACCTCGACGCAACGCTTGTTACGACGTGGTTTTACTGGTATTTATACTTTAGTCTGATATGAGGTGTTAGTATATTTTCCCCATCCTTTTTTCTTTCCTCAAACTTCCTCTTCCTTCTGTGGATGAATTCCTCTACAGAAGCTGGCGATGCATCCTCAACTATTCCGCGTATTGCGAATATATATGGCCAGCGCTGGACAATTAAGATCGCGCTAAACTTAACATATACATTTATATAAACTCTGTATAATACCAAATACCTTGATTAATACCTTAACATGCAAACTTACCAAATGAACTTAATACTCGGTTTAATTTCCATAACAACTTGAACTATAGTTCCTATAATTATTTAATTGTAAACGACTTAAGTTGGTCGAAGCATTTCGCAATGCAACTGCATTGTCACAGTTTGCAACATCTTATTATAATGCAAAATATGTCTTGGCCTTTGCACACGCGGTGAGTTGCAGATGCCAAGCTATACTGTGCATAACTAAAATTTTTAATGTCGGTTGCGACAAATGATATTTTTTTAATAAAATTACTTTAATAAGTATAATTAGTAATTTATAAAATAATGAATATTGATCCACCACGTTACATGTAATATCGATAGCTAAGGCTTACATATTCATAATGCTTTTACTGTTAAAAAGTTAAGACCTGTAATAGAGCCAAACCCCTAGCTGAGCTACAAGAATATAACGAATAATTTAAGTCCATAAGGAATAGTCGGTAGGACAAGGATGAAACGACCAAGCCGTACTTTTTAGCAGATATCGGAGCTGAGTCTTGGTTACCAATTTTACATGGAATGTTTTTGGTGGGATTTAATTGCTTTTTCACAAGTCGCAAAATCGTCGTATTACAGATGTAAATAAATCTCAAGCCATACAAGCTAGATAAATGATACTTGGCATGTTAGATAAGCGTGCCGAGGGGGAAGTATCCTGCAGTTTCTAGCGTCACCCGGAGCGAAGCTGTGAGGGTTCGAAAATAGGTCGAAAGGCTTCGAGAGAAAAGAGGTAGCCCTGTTCTCTTGGCTCATCTTGGCTTCCAGCACTACCGTAGCCCCAGATTACTATAGCAAAAAAGTGCTAAATCATTTTATTTATAATCGAACTGCCCGAACCCTAACAAAATACCAGCTCCATTTTGACAGCTGCCAATGCTTATAATATTCATTGTCAATTAGTACATGGATTTAGAAGAAATTAGAAATTGTTTCATAATTTAAAAATATACTATTAAAATCTAAATGCAAATCCCTGTGCTATGTTTTTTTTATTCAAGAAGGTGGCAAGCGGTCAAGCTGTTCACCTGGTTATTGATCGCGCTACCTATAGAAATTCGCAACAATAACAACAAGCAAATAAGTTGCTTACCTTGGACAGAGGGAGTATAGACAGGGAACAGAATATTTTATTTTACCGTCCATCTCCACCACCGTCCAATCCTCTGCGTCTTCTCACATTATCCTTAGAGGAAAGGTTGGAAAAAAGAAGAGGATGCAATTTTGTAGTCTGTAATGCCATAGTCGAAGTTAATTTTGACAGATGACATTCAGAACTGTCAGTTCGCGATTTCACAATTCGAATACAGTTCTGTTCATGGTAAAAAAAAGACTTATTTGTGTTAAAAATATTAACTACTGTTAAACTTTGCTTTCGCGAGGTGTACAACTGATCGAACTAGGATAAAATACTTGGCGGAACGTGATAAAAATGTGGCAACTGAACAAAATGTACCTACAATGTAATACGCGCTCTGTATTCGAGCTTCGTACTCAAGTGATATGTTTCGTCGTGGAAATTAGTCGTAAATAAAAGAAATTCTTTGTTAATCTGTTTCTGTGCGTGTATTGGCAATTGTAATACGGGCCGAACTTTTTAACATAATCGAGTATGCAGAGCCTGGGCGGCAGCGGGAAGCGCGGCCTCTCGGCAACAACACACGGTAAACGGTTAGCAGAACATTTGTTCTTCTTCAAACGAAATTATGGGTCAGTTTGTTATGTATGCGTCGCATTTTGACGTTTCGAATTCAATGTTTTAAATTAATAACTCTCAAAACCAATATGACTGCATTTTAAATGCATTATTTTGTGATATATATACTTTAAATGCATATTCTGCAAAAAATATAATGATACAAAACATTTTATCAAATCGATTATTTTCATTCGAAACGCAATACAAGGCAAATGTTGAAAAAATAATTAATATGATGAAATAAACAAATAACTGTAACCACCAAATAACATCCTTATCAGATGATCCTACAACAACCTACAAATTACTTGGCACTTTATTAATCAGTAAAGGTAATTTGGAGAGTGTGAAACGCCAACGATTACTTTTTTGTCTTTACTCGGGCATTGTGAAACAGGCCCGTGAGTATGATGAGTATTTTCTCCGTTTCGTTTGTTAAGTAACGTGATCGGAGCTCCTTCGTACACTACGCGCTCTTAGCTGCGATTGCAAAGCAAACTACAGTCTTCTATGTACACACATACACGAAACCGCTCGAGGAGTTGCGATAATACCAATAAATAATAATCAATACAACAGAAAAATAATTCTAAAGACGTCTTGCTAAAATTCGTGAATTCCGAAGAAATTCAACGGGTAACCAAGTATAATTAACATGATAAATATATTCTGCAACGTGTTGCCACTTCCACTTGACCACAAAAGCGGTATATCATACAGATTAAGGGGCAAATTCACCGTTTGCATTCGTTTAAAAAACTACATTTTGCTTAGTTGCGAGTTTATAGCTACAATTTGATCGCATTTACGAAAACGAAGTTTAGTGACGTAAAGCGTAAACATCACCTTCAATCTAAGAGCAGATGTCATGTTATACAGTTTGTCTACGTCAAAACTGTCTCATAGGTAGCTGTCAAATTGAAAACGCGTCTACAGAGCTAAACGCCAAAAATCGGCCGTTCGGAATTTAAACTTAGAGCATAACTGCGTTTAGTTTATGTTGGTGAAATACGATTTGGAGCTCTAAACTCCGTTAAACGCGTGAAATGAGTGTAAGTCGAACTAATCGCGTTTATTTTTAACGGTGAAATCTCCCCTAAGTACATACTTTTCAAAAAACATCTGAATTTAAATGACACAAATTTATTTTTGAACATTGTAATATAAAACTTCGTACCTGTGTTACAGGCTACCGTTACATAAGCATGATTTCAAGGTTCCGTTTTGTTTGTGAGAAATTGGTGCAGTGTATAACCAAAAAATGGTATCACGTGTCTCAGCGCATCTCGCTCTCGCACGTTCCGTCATTGACACAGATCTCGCACCGTGTCGCGCCGTGTCCGATAAACTCAAGTATGGCCACAGTACGTGTCGCGCTTGGCCTACAGTGGGAAAACAATGATAATCCCTAATGTCTCGCCGATCATTGGGGATTTGCCGCGAAATTAGCATTGGAAATAAGCGATTGATATTCTGAATGTACGTCCATGCATGTTTTGTCGATTGAAGAAACAGTTTAAATTGTATAAAAGGTAAGGCGCGGATGTCGGCCGTTTAATGCATGGGGCCCACGGGTAGAGAAGCTCTGACTCAGTGTTACGTAAAACCTACGTTTTATATTTATTCATGTATTAATGAATATAAAATCGTGGAAACCACATAAGTATATCTGTTCTGTACCCAGTGAAACGTTATACTCGGAATAGAAGGCGAGTGTATCTTTAATATCCATAGATAGCAAGTATTACTCCGCGATCTTTGAAGTGATGTTATGAAATGTTAATGCCATCGTACATAGTTTAAAGAATGTAAGAAAAATTTTATATTTTTTTAAAACCTTACAGAATGCATATCTTATACTTTAAAGCGATCAATTCTTATGTATTTGTACGCGTTTATTTCGGAAACGGGTCTTACATTTATGATGATATTTTGTATTTAGTTACGGTTTTTATTTTTTAATTTATCTGTATAGGTAAAAAAATTACTAAATTATGTAAATATTTTATGCGCGCCATCTTTTTATGGATATTTGCGTTTTCTATTGTTGATGTGTTGTCAGGGATGATGTCTAACTAATGTCTCATATGTTTCTTAGATGGCGTTATATTATGACATTAGCCGCATACTAAATATTTACTCTGAAAAAACACGAATGTACAACATACAAAAGACATTGCAAAGCGAAGCTCAGTCCACAGCTAGTTATTTTTAAGTTAGCACTAATGAAATTGATTACATACTAATATAACGAACTAGCTACTAACACCAACTAGCTGCTAACAAAAACAACTAGTTACTTGCTACTAACAACAACTAGCTTTTAGCTATTAAGAACTAGCAACAATACATCGGCGTGTGATTGTGGCTTAAGCTTGTGTATTGCTAGCAAGCGCTCGATTCCAAACACATAATATCAATTAACGGTCATTAACAGCGGAATACTCAAAGCATACTCTTGTATATGGAATAACCGTCGAAACGAGACCCGCTAAAATCTCCAACATCATGCAAAAATAAGATTGAGCGATACTGAATCATTTCGCTAAAGGGTCTAATGACGTGGTTGTATTATGTATACTGGTACAGCACAGTTTCCCTCGGAGGGACTCGCATCTTTCGTCGGTATAAGTATTTATCATTGCAGAACGTGTATCATTATACGATGTTTTTGTTCACGCCAGCCTTTTGACGCCTATTTAAGAGAAATGCGCTATTAAATCATTTTAATGGGCGACCGCTCCTTGTGAACCGCTAATGTGTTGAATATTCGAATAATATCTCATTCGAATATCTATTTGTGAATATATTTCAATTTCGTTCATTCGCAGGTTTGCAATGAGTATTATTTTTGGTTATATTTATTTGATTTATCTCTGTACGACGGTTGAAATCGTTACGCAAATGAAAACATATGTGATTTATTTGTTTTCGTATGTGTACTCTTTATTTAATAGAAAGGATAATTATTACGAAAGAACTTGTAAATCTATTGGATATTTTATAAGAGTTATAACCAACTACTTTGTTTTAAACAAATTTCTAAGCATTAAATTCTAGAATTAATTAATTTAATGTTCAATTTGATTTAAGTGATTGTGTTTTAATTAAATTGTTCTAAAACGAACTGTTGCCTGCGGCTTCGCGCGCATTCGTGGAATTTTTTTCCGCGTATAATAACTCCGAATTATAGGCAACATGTGTCAAAAAGTTGTTATTGTCAAAACGTCAAACATTACCATGGCAACCGATACTTTAAATGAAAATTTATGCATCGCGGGAATAGTTTTATTTTTGGGATAGGAGGAGGGACACACCTGACAACGTGTGTGCAAAATTTCATGATGATCGGTGGAGTCGTTCAAGAGTTAAAGCGTAACCAACAAACTCACATTCCGGCAATTGCATTTGTAGTATTAATTAGAATTAGGATTAGTTAGGTAAAACTTACTTGTATCCTATTGAATCGTCAAATTTTTGTATAAAATTTATTTCCAAATTAATTTATTAAATGAATAATTTGCTGCACTGTGGTTTGCATGTCCGATAATTTAGATGGCACTCAACAATCCTTTAACATATTATGCCAATCCAATTCCAAATCAAATACAATTGTCTAAAGTTAGTGTTCATCTTGTTGGTGTAACATAATTAATTAAATAAAATAAAATAAATTTGCTCAATGTTATCGTCAAGAAGTAAAGTTCGGGAGTTCCAAAAAACACAAAACTTGAAAACATTCGCGTTCGGCAATTTTATCAAATTCACGGATCATTAAGCGTGGATAACATATACCCAAAAAAGAAAAAAGGGTTTATCTAAAATATTGAGGTTCGGACTATACGACGGATGACCGCCGGATTCACAAATTGCCTGGGACTCAAATGAGCGAACGAGGATTTTGCCTTATGTGAGTTAACATTTACAAATGAAGGCTTTAAACGTAAACGGTAACATGACATATTTATGTTGTAGGTGCAAAGTGCAACACCGGTCGCGGACACTAAATAGATGGCGATCTTTAAGAAGAATATTTTAAAAACTAAATTGGTTCAATTTTATTGTAATAAGTAGAAGTCAATAGTTGTAGGTCAGAATTTTTGATTACGAAATCTTTGCAATATGTAATGTTTACCTTAAGACGTTAGGTCTTTGGAAAAGTCAGTAGTAGAATCAACAGGAGCGGCAGCTATTCCCCAAAACCGAAGCATTCCGTTAAACACTGAAAAATCAGTTTACTAGTACCGTTTTTTGTCGCTGCTTATACGTTTGCTCGTAGAGTCTGTATACATAAATATCTAAATTATTATAAAATATTAATAGATATACTTTTATTGGCTAGAGTTTTAATCTAACATTGACCACACATAAAAAAACAATACCAATTGAGTAAATCTAAGAAATGGGTTTCGCGACGAATAATTAATCAAATGCTTGTCTCGCGAAGTGATCTTTTAGCAATAGTGATCGATATTGATTAGGGGCATTACGTTTGACCCTCGTCAATTTGATAAACTGCAAAACAATGATGGGTTTGATACCTAGATTAAAATTTTAAATAACTATAATATGAACATGTTACTCCTTTCCCGGGTAGAGGAGGGTAAGAGGAGACACTCCAAGAGACGGACTTATCTTCAAAAGATCGCTTAATGCTGTGTTATGGGTAATCCTTCTGGACGGTAGTCCAGTCCAGTCGCCAGCACAGTTGTACTTATTAAACTTATTAAGGTAGACGGTTATTGCTGTTACACCTAGGCTTTTACAGATTTAGTGATAACCAATCAAGTCTTGCGTTAAAGGCTTGTACACCTTATCTATATATCCAAGTCGTGTTATTTACAGCCATTATAACTCAAGAACGGCTGTACAACTTTTTTATCTCTTTTTTGTATTGATTTTTTGGAGTTGTCTCTGCCTCAAATAGCAGAATAATTAATAAAGAATGTGAATAAATCACGAAAAAAATGTTTTCTCATACATTTCTCATATGCGACGTTTAATTCTGATTTCTGATGAAATCACAGAAACTACAAAGAATATAATAACTATTCTTCATGACTTATACAAAAAAAAAACGAAAAATGTCGTTTATCTCACGTTGGTTCAATGAAGCGTATCGACCCATGTGCATCCAGCATTTAGTAAAGATAGTATGAGTTAATATCATCATAAATGAATTTTAGAACCGAAACGAAGTTTGTCGACTCAGCTAGTGTTTTATAAAAGACAAAAGAAGACTACAATATTCTTTTCTAAATTATAACATTTTGTCAATCGGAACATTGCCGATATTAATGGCGGCTTAAAATATCCCCCTTGCATGTTGTCAAATAGGCTTACGGCTGTCCCAAGCGGATCTACAGCTGACGATAAGTCAGTAAATAATGATGGCATCAATACAAGTCCGGGCAGTGTTCACTAGGAGAGCTAGCTTAATCTATAGCTGGGGTAGATGGAGGTAGGACGGGAGGAGGGGAGGACGGGGGGTTAGGGTGAAGCTCAAGTGCAACATCTCAAGGTCGCGTTGAGGCGACTTCGGCGAGACTTGAAATATTGGAGCAGACATTTATAAAATTCAAAACTTTTAAAAACATTTAGCGAAAATATTTTTATAAGATTCCGTAAATTTGATGAACAAATATATTTTACAATGGCGACGATTAATATCGCAATATGGAAAAAGGCTAACCTGTGTTAGATTAGTTTATTTATTGAAGTGAAACTTCGTCAGTATAGACGGGGCATATATTAGGATTTTTCTGTCACGAAAAAGTCTTACAGCCGCGTAGAAGTTTATTTTATGGTTCAAATGTAATTTTAAGCCATAAATTAATGTTAAATTAACGTCTACATGTGAGATTTTCAATCTGTCCGGTTTAAATGCTACTGCCTAGTTACATGTAATAATAATAAATAAATAAAAACAAAACTGTATGAAAATATTTTAAAAAGGGACTGAACCCAATAGACAATAGATTGTGTATCACGTCTTATTCATATTCCACGTGAAAACTTTAATTTGTATTAAGAGCATTTTACAACTGTCCTTAAAATAACAAAAATAAATTTAAATAAGAAAACACTTTAGCAACATCGAGTCCGTGTATAAAAGTAAAAAGCCTAGTTAAAAAGATGATCATTAACATTTTCGGTATGCGAAACTAGACTCTGGGCTCTAATGCAAATGTCGGTGATGGGCGATAGCGCGCATGCGCGTGCGCGCGCGGCGGGCTCCGTTCATTAGGCGCGCAAAACCATCCACTAGATTGCGATTTAACAATAGAACCGATATTGCACTATACTGCTATTTTAAATTAACGGTTATTATCTTATCATTATCAATATGATATCTTTGCAATTTTAATTCAAATATATTTTAGTTCTCATTTGTTTTTCAGTTTAACTAATTCAGATCTAATTTAATTCCTAGAATTTGAAAAATAAGTTTTGACTTTCTTAATCCACTCAATTAAGGCGAAGAAACAGGAGATGTACAAACACATGTATAATTTTAATTTGTTTTAATACTGCGCCAAAAATCTTATCAAGTTATTCTTGTGTGTCTGAATTCAATAGAAGAAAACTTGTTACAGAATGTTAAAATTATGAATATAATGTGAGTTTAATAATTTAAACTTTTTCGATATAAGTATAGTAATAAAATTAAAAAAAAAGATTATATTGTTTGTTTGTTCCGAATAAACTTTTATACTATTGAACCAATTTTAAAATTTCTTTTTTCTTAAAACAAATAAACGAACAAAGCCGGGTGGGTTGCTAGTATTGCATATGGTGCTGAGTATGTAAATGTATTAAATTATTGTCACCTTTTAAACGGGCAACTCTCTTAGCATTTGCTAAGCTCTTTGATATAATTTAAGCAAATTAATTACTGGGTCATCAAGGATTTATTTATGGAAATAACATGTCTTTGTCCAACCGTGAGCTTATGATGTGTTAAAGCCGTGCTAATGATATAAAAATGACCGCTTTTTATAACAATATAGACATATAGCGTCTTCAAAAATGAACGGAGCAATGCTTCCAAACTAACTTCTTTATTCTGCACTAAGGAAGAAAAAAGAGAATTATTTAATCTTCATTATTTTAATTTCGGCTGACGTCTTTATAATCGCCCAATGGGTATCTCTGACAGTCAATGGATTCATTCTTCCCAGAAACGCTTACTAATTGTATCTTTATAAAACCATTAGAGCGTTCTGAATGCTTAAAACGAAAAAGAATTTGAAACATTCCGAATTAGTCGTCAGATCCATTATCGATCGAAGATGACTTTTAGTTTTTCCTTTGTTAGAATCTTATTGTACGTAATAGTAGTTTACAAGTTTGATATGTCATTATTAGCGAAACCGGTGGCAAAATCAATTTAGATGAATTCATTTTTAAGAGAGACTTACCGCTTCTACGCTAAACTCACTAGTGTGCGAACGAGCGTTAAGTTATTGCTGTACTTTTAAAAGATATATATAAATGTATATGAATAGAGGTATTGTAGAAATAAAATAATGATATTATATGTAGTAACAGTGGCAGAGTCCGCAACATCTGTTGCGCGAATGGGCCGGTTCGACCGGTGAAAGACCACGTTACAAAAGTTAGGTGTGAAGTAGAAGTATGTTTTTGCGTTTCGTCTGATGAGTAAGGTGTCGGAGGCCTGTAACTGTAAAACAAAGAAGGGTCTTTCTTATTTCGCATGCTCCATTCCTCGATTACATAAACTTGTTAAACTTACTCTTTATTATTACATGGTTCGGATGACGTTTCAATAACGGAACGGCTCCATACAATGTGCTATTAAAGTTATATAAAAAATAAATATTTTAGCGGGTTAATGACTTTAGCCCCAAATATAACAAGCTCAATGCTTTATTACTTTGCTAAACTAAGGCAAGGCGAGTTGTCGCTATACCCCCCAAATCTTAACATTTCATGGCACGCAATAACAGGAAACATGATGTATGTCTAAATATTTCAATTCTGACCACCCGATTGCAAATGGGTTATCACGTTTTTTTTAAAGACGCTCAATTAAGATGACTTCTTTTTCCGATAATATTTCTTATATGCTTAGAAATTGTCAGAAAACTTGATCTATGTTTTTATATACTACGCGTCGCGTGCTTATCACCTCGAATGGATTGAATCATCACAGCCGTTGGATCACAATCTGACCGAATGAGGATAAAGTGAACGAGGAGTCATAAAATTGGTTTAGTATTCACGTACCGCTACTAACTTCGGAGTTTCACATTGAATGTATGACGTTTGTCTTCCTAAAATGGCGACACTTTATTTCTTTTTACTATCATTCAACTATCTTTCACTCGTGATCGGAATATAAACGTCACTTTTTGTTGAACATTTAAATATCATGGAAGCGGTGATAGCAAAGAGGTTTGTCGTCAGCTTTACAAGTATATGTTACATGTAAAGAAATCCACGTTATTGCTACGCCATATTCTGCACCCAAGAACACGGAATTATTTAAAAATGTGAAAAATATGAAAAACAATTTCATATATGAAACAAATAATATGACAAAGTCAAAACAATTTTAAAAGACTGTACGGAATGGTAATATGATGTACACGCGCGCGCAGCTGTCACGATAAGTCCACCACGAACGCCACCTAACGTGAAGATTTAAAAGTTTAACAATCCTAAAATAATACAAATTACTGATTTTGGTCTTTTTTATTATTGCTTTTCCCATTTTCTCTACTTTTAAACTTTCCCTGGACTGAGGGCACTAATACAAAAAAATAATTATCCAAATCTGTTCAGCCGTTTTTGAGAATAAGCATGACTAACGAACAGCATTTCATTTTTATATATAGATTCTTAAATTACCTTTTAATGCAAAATTAAAGGGAATAGCCGTATAACCTCTTAACCCAACTGGGGTAGTTAGCCATAAATTTTTCGACAAGTTTCTTAAGTTCCAAAAATGTTATGGGATAAATGTCTTACTATAAAAACCTTCATGGTTATTACAATAAATTTTAAGACAACAAAAATAAATTTTAATTATTTCATTGATTATTTATAGGAATAAATAAATGTTCCTTCAATCTTAATTGCAATTGTTTGTTATTATACTTAACAAAGACAACGGAATAGGAAATTAACATCGACGTTTGCTAAATTCTCCCAAAATTATACCAAGAATTTAATTAAATCACTATTATGATTCCGGTCACGTTCCTTGTACAATATTAGTTGTCACCTTGGCGTATGAATATTCAGATGGGAAGTCATTGACGCCCATCTCGTGATCCTTCAAACAGTTTCCTTTGAAGTCCTTTATAATTCTATTTTCATTACGTTTCAGTTAATTGTTTGAATTTTATTGTTATCTTGGACGTAAATATTGTATTTATTATTAAAATAAACTCACATTGCGTAGCGGTACAACTACCAGGTTATTTCTTCTAGTTTCTTTTCGATTTTTATCATAAGTTAATATTATTTCGATCATTGCTAAGTTTTAGAGAAAATTTTATGAAACTTCATGCGCCTAGGAAGCCTTAGCCTTAGTAAATCTTTTTTGTAGCTGAATCTTCTAAATAAAGGGATCTATTTTATTATTAGTTATTCAGGAAACCGCGTGGCCGTCGATACAGGCGGTTACATTACAATAAACAAATTTGACGGGCCGGTTGGCGTGGTTAGTAAGACACATGCTTTTTACGCCGCAGGTTGTGGGTTCGATTCCCACCCAAGATAGACATTTGTGTGAACATGTATGTTTATCCTGAGTCTGGGTGAGATTATTTATTTAAGTATGTATTTACAAAAGATAAGTAGTACACGTAGTATATCAGTTATCGGTTTTCCATAGTACAAGCTCTGCTTAGTTTTCTGACCAGATGGCCGTGTAAAAAATAAATTGTGGCAATTAAAATAACAAATAACCATTTATATTTTCGAGAAACAAAACTCCGCTTTTGCTGTCATCAGTCACGTGACAACGAACGCAAAACAGAGCCCGTGACGTCACAGTCTGGTAAACACAACAAGTTTTCAACGACTTCTCAGTGAAAATTAGCGTTTTACACGAATTTTGCACCAAAATAAGTATTCCAAGAGATATCCACTGTGGACACACACAACTAGTTATAATGGAAGCAGTTTTTATAAAGATAAATAGTACATAATGGGCATTTTTCGCAACTAACACCAATTTCTTATTATTATAAAACCTCTGAATAAGAATACAACAGGTAAAAGTAGCATCTAGTGTTAAAATGGCGAGTAAGATATGTTAAAGTATTTTAATTACTTAAATTCATAACTATTTTTAAGGTTAAGATTCTTCCATATCCTTAAGATCATTTAATATTGGGGATTTTTTTGACACAGTCTGTATTGTAAAGAGTAAAGCAAAGCGAAAAAAAAATAAACCTGTTTCTTAAAAGTCGTCAACTACCCTATTCTTAATCCTTTTTAGTTTTGGAGTCGGCGTAAGCCAAGCAAATATCAATATACATGAATGGCTTAAGAAAACTATTTTACAAATGAACTTTGTACTGTACTAGCTGTTCCCGCATCTTCGTCCGCGTGGGAATCAATAAAAATGTCTTTTGGTACACATACCAAGACGAAGGTAAACAATGAGTGAAAAAAAGAAACAATGTGCTTTAAAAAAATTGAGTATGTAATCTTATTACCATCATCAACTTCTTCTACATCACATCCTCCTTCTTCTTCTCCTTCTTCATCAACTTCTTCTACATCAACCTATTTATCCTTTATTTTTTCCTCATCTTTTTCTTCTTCATCATCATCTTCCTTATCTTCATCTTCTTCATCGCCTCCTTCATCATCTCCTTCGTATTTTTTTGTCTTCGTCATTTTCTTCTTCTTCTACATTTTCTCATTCTTCTTCATCAACATCAACTTAATCTCCTTATTCTTCTTCTTTATATTCTTCTTCAATATCATCTTTTTCTTCATCTCTATTTTATCTTCATCTTCTTCCTTTTTATTTCATCTCACAAAAAATACCAATCGAATAGCATCCATTGAAGACTTTTGAAGTTTTTGGAAAAATTAAAAAAAAAAACATTATCTTTCAAGCCCTCTATCGCCTAAAGTAAGCAACTTTGGATTTGGGTACTTGCGCTCAAGGAATCTATGGCTTCCATTATACACGTCATAGCCGGACAGCCAGTATATTGATAAATGATTGACAAACTTACTTGCAATCCTCTAGTAAAAGCCTGCAACGTTCGACAATGACAAACAATTAAAGTTTTCATTATACGTATACTGCACTACGTATCCTATGTAAATTGAACTTCGGCCGCGGGCCCCCGATCCCACTGTGCTCGGCACAAATAGAAAAAGAGACACAATAAATGAAAAGCTCACAAAAAAGTAAAAATAAGCAAGCGAATGTCTGCACATTTTCTTTTAATTCGTTACGACAAAGAACAGTTGTCTTTTGAATGTGAAAATATTGCAGCGTAAGCAGCTTAAAAATAATTGACTTAGAAATGCGAAAGGGAATTCTAAATTCACCTGAATCGCAGAAAGGGATTACTTAATTGCAACGGTTCTTAAGCTGGACACGACGTTAGGATAAAGTAAATGTATTTTATTTATATACTAACTTTTTAAGACCTCGTTTGATACGCCTTTATAGACACAAAGCGCTAACGTCATCGTTGCGTTTTCTTTTGTATATCCAAACAGGTATTATCTAACATCCGATAGCTTGAGTTCAAGGTTGTGCTGAAAGCTCGGTATCGCATCCCGCCGCGTCGCGCCCTGCGCTTTTATCAATACCCGCGCACCGCAGCGCCGCCGAGCGGACGACGCCAGTAACTCTCCGGCGACGAGTGCGCACGCTCCGTACTCCCCGACTTGCCGCATTTCAATCGCCTTTATTTCCATCAACCCCAAATCAATCCCGTCAAAATATTGCAATATTTTAGTTTTCACGGCCTAATGTATCCGCTTCCACCATCGCCCACCGTCCACCGACCCTGCTACCTAACCTAACGAACGGATTACGTCAATACGCGTCGATTCTCGCGTGCAAGCCTAATCGCATGAACTGTCAATGTTTACAAATCTGCCCGAAAGCATTTTCCACCTGAAAAAGTGTAATAACGCCGTCACAGTAAAGGAGAATCCAGAGGTGAGTACTTTAAAAGATAATACATTACAGATTGGAATGTATTCGTGCATGCGGAATGTTTATTGTGATACGAGCGCTATGTAGGCGCATCGAATGTTACTTTCGCTAGACAGCGCGCTAAGGAATGAGGTTACTCTCTAAATAAACTGCGATTTTTACCGCGTCGTTTCAGCTTCACGACTTAGTTACACAGACATTTAGGACTGCTCTAACAAGCCTTTCATGTATATAAATAGAGTTTCTTAAGAATTTGTTGATGCGCGTTTATATGTAAAGATCACACTACGAGATCAGACCACGAGATGCGTATTCCATTGTCTTTTATTAAAGTTTGTCGAATCAAATGTGTGCGTTGTAAACAGTTAACTCGAAAAAAGTTAGACCTTACAAGGAGTGCAAATTCCAATAGTAAACATAAGAGCGTTCGATTTGTATTGCGTGCATTTAGTGCGTCAGTGTTTACCATCCTTTGTGCCCCAATAAAAGTGGCGTCGTCGCTTTAGCATGTACGTAATTCTTTTGTATACACCGTGCATTCAACATCGTGAGAATGTGTGCCAAGTTCATGGTCACTGCAACGATTGTGCCCCAGTGGTGTGTGCAGAATTCATTATTTCCTATGTACAAACAACCTGGGACTGCTCTATAGAACCGGTCTTATGTTAAATGAACCGCGAACAACTACCGATATAACAAGCATTTCGCTATTCACCGAATTGTAATTGCGCTTTGAAAAGATCGTCTAGTTGTTAAAAGAGGTCTAGTTTTTAATAACTACGACAACTTTATTGTTACTTTTTTACTGGCGAACGGCTGCAGTGTACGTGAAAGTGTTTTAAGTTGTCTAACTTCGGAATAAAAAAGAAAAAAATAATTAACTGTTCGGTATCAAATCTTAATTTTACGGTACCAAATTTTCACGTTATTAAATCATTAGAAATTGTAAACGTCACTCATTTTGTCATTAAAACTGATTGAAGAAATCCGTGTCTGACGATACCTTTATAAATGATTGTTGGCTAATGGGAAATTTCTTTTGTAAACAATATATTGCTCGTTAGAATTTCATATTTGACTTCATTTCCTTTTTTTTTGTAATGCTTAAACCAATATCACCTTACTTTCCATTGCCTTGTAATTAAAATGTGGTATGCACTAGTTTAGCTAGGTCGACTAAAAATTGGACACTTATTACGTTGTCTGTCTATCTCAAATGCATGCAATGCAATTTAAACATTCCATTGCAATAATAACTTATATATTTTTAATTTGTTTTTCGAATCAACTTTAAGCATATTTTATTTTAATCTGTTGGCTTTTTGATATTATGTTTTCTTTATTTTTAACTTTAATCTACTTTAGATATAACTAATTAGTATATTCATTTTATTATAATTTAATTGTATGTTTTGAAATTTAATCTGAAATAAAGGATTTATTATTATTGCAGAACATATCTACGAAAGTAAGGCAAACAACTGTTATAATAATCAGAGTGTTAATACGTTTGATGACGTAACCCTGATTGTTGCCATTCCAATCTATCGACAATTCTTTTAGTGTTGCAAGTGCAACAAATATTTCCCAAAATACAATTAATCATATCCTAGATCAAAATGATTTATAGTTTTTATATATAACAATAAACAATCGAGATCAAGTAAAGCTTTTGACACTATTAAACCGTATTTGTAGTCTTGTATTTAGATACAAGGTGAGAGGGCTCAAGGGGCTTTAAGAAGCACCCGTGAAGGTAAGCATCTTAAACGAAAAGAATGATACTGAAAAGAAAATCAAATCGAAACTTCCTATATAATATTATAAATGCGAATGTAGGTTTGTTCATTACGCTTTAACTCCTTAACGACTGAACGGATCATTATGAAATTTGGCAGAAACATTGTCAGGAATGCAAAAAATACTTGTTCTTTTTATCCCAAAAATAAAACTGTACCTGGAGTACATTCGTCGACAATATCGGTTGCTATGGTAGTGTTTCATGTTTTGACAATAACACCTTTTTGACAGCGTTGAAAATGAGAAAGGAATACGTGTAAAGCCACGGGCAACAGCTAGTTATAAATAAAACTGTTATAGTTAACATAAACAGCTACAGCGCTTTAAAGCGCAGCAATCAAATGCAGACTAATAAACATAAGTTTCGCGCGTTGGGAATAATATCCCCCTTTGTTTTGTTTCAAACAGCTGTAACTATTTCGAGCTTTGTATGCATATAGCGTAACGTGCCTGTACAGTGGACACTTTTGCAGCCATTGTTACGCTTCGTAAAGTAAGAATAGTTTTTTTTTCACAATGTTTTATTTACTGCCTTATTTTTGTTAATATTAACTAACAGTACTTTAGGAGTTAGTAGATACTACAGGTTACAGGTACAGGTTCCATGATTTTTAATCTTCTGGCCGCTGACTATTCCGGAACCATTTAAAAGGGAAATTCGCCACCACCGATTACATCTTTGTGTTACTCCAGCGGTTTTCGCCGGACATTGCTTTTCATTATGTTTTAAATGATTAAAACTATGTATTTTTAGTAATAATCTAAGCATTATACTTGTGCTTAGACGATGTCAATGTAAAATTTCATCAAAAGTCGTATTGATGAAATTTTACATTGACATCGTATGCAATAGAGTAACAATCGTACATCCATCCATCCTCACAAATGTTCACGTTTGTAATTAGCAAGACGTGACTTGTTTCTTCAACTAGTCTATTAGGATTATTGGAATGGTGTTTTTTAAATATCGATAATCAGTTTTGCAAATCTATTGATTAGGTATTGAAATATTTCAAGAAACATTGTCATATTTGCTCACTCAAAAAACAAAGATGACTTGGTTAGTCAATAAACGTGTAAAGTGAATGTTTTTACGGTGGCTAATTGAATATTGATTATGAAACTGACTTTATTAGATTTTTATTTTATATCTGTTTAATAAGCACAAAATTTAAAGATCCGACGTAAGTTCTTTTATGGAAGAAGGTGGCAAACGGACTAGGGGATCACGATGATGTTAAGTGATCGCTACCCATAGGTATCCGCAACAAGCAAATGTGTTGCAGATTGCCTTTAATGGAAAGACGAGACATGAATAAGGATATTTCCTTTCTCCCGTTAACCCCTCCCTGTCCAATCTTCTTGCCGTTCCCATCCTATCCTAATGAGGAAAGGGTGAGAAAGGGAAGAGGACTGAAATTAGGCGTCCGGCACCTCACTCATCAGACTTTGTCTATTTATAACTTATATTTACATTTTTAATTATCCATAAAACAGTATTTCAGCCTTTTTAATGTGGAAATACCAGAAATTCTCTTTTTGTTCTTGCCTTCATCGCAAAAGAAAGATGTGTACTTTATGCCTAGATATACAAGCGTAAAGCTTAAAATTAACGATTGTCCAAGACAATTTAAAGTCATAACATCTAGCCTACGAAGCTGTCATCGCCTTTAATAGCTTGGCAAGGATATAAGTAATCCTTCATTTCTCACAATGTCTTAAAATAGACTAAAACTGTTGCTAGTTGCTCAATACTCTCGTCCGGTTAGCTAGGTCAACGTCATTTCATTGAGGAACGGCGATGTTTAATGATTAATGATTGTGCTGTCCTCGTGGACAATTTCGACCGGGCTGTAGACACTGAGACAAGGAAATGATCGGTCAAAGAACGTAATGAATGATATAACTCAAAGGTAGTTTGTGAATCTTCGTGACGAGGCGTGACGTAAAGTGACGTGACATCTCAAAAATTGACGAAAGGACTTTGGCTTCTAGAGTCTCCTATTGTTCCTTTTTTACGATTCCAGAAGGAAAATGTCCGATGAAGCGTGCTATGTATGCTAGAATTGGGAAACAATATATTAACAAAGTAAGAAGGAAAGGTTGTTAAAAACACACCAATTTACAATATGCTCTGCGACAACTTTTTTCTTAAATCCATTTATCCCTTAAACAATTTGCTTTCAGATGATTGGTTATTCAGACCTTTTATTTGAACATTCATTCAGAAAGTTCGATATAAACTACGGCTTCATGCCTTTGTTCTATATCAAAGGATCCGCGAACAATCGTTAGGTGTCGTGGCTCGCACTTTGCCCATGGAAACAAATACAAAGTGATTTCAAACAACCGAAAATAAGCCCGTCCGTTCGGTAACAAGCATTAATAGGGCTTATGTTCTTGTAAATAAGAAAATATTAGATGTTATTTCAATAATACTCTATATAACATATGTAATTTTATTACATAATGGATTGATTGACTTTTAAACGCGTTATTAAATTATGATTGATTTGCTTGTGAAAACAAATTAAGAAGTTTCTTTCCTATGTTAAATTTATTAAGCGTTTAAATATATTTAAATACATTATAACAAAAACATTTTCATAATTGTCCAAATCAACCAATAAACTAAGTCATGACGATGTAAAAAATAAAACTCTCAACTGTCTTGATGTAATAATAAAGTCTGTTTTAATTTTATTAAGTATTTCGGAATAAACACTAAACTTCGTCTTTCGAAATATAACGAAATAGAAACGAGCTCCATCGCCTCAGGGCGAACGCAGCTATTGTCAACAATTTGCCAATTTCAAAGGCAAATTCGTATAAATATAGAGGCGACGGTAGCAAATTGTATTCGATCACAATGCGAAGCCCCGTACAATGCTCGGAATTACCGATAACTTTGATTGAAATTCCTATTGGCTTTCGAAGAAAAGCACGCAATTGCACGGTTCAAGGAATATTGTATCGAACTTCGCTTATTTGTAAGTTTATTAAACAATTTAAGGGATTATAAAGCTACAATTTCACCCGCTATGTGACTAATTCCGAGATACTTGGCTTCGGAACTTTACTGCGCCACCATGTCACCAACATCCAGTATTAATAAAATGATCTGTAGCTGTTTGTATTAATTCACGGTTTCAATCTGTTATGATTCTAACAACTGAATTTTGAAGTCAATGAATCAAATGATATTGTCAATTTAATATAAGTGACTTTATCCACTAGGTAAATTGTCGGTTTTACCAAATATGGAAGCTATGACTTAGTCAGAAACAACATCTATCTACCTTTCATAATCTGTAACAAATATAACTGCCTATTAAAAATGATGAAGTAAAGTTAAAGGTCAAAAGAAAACATTTTATTTGTTTATTACGGGACCCGCCTATTATATTAAATCTAGGCACAGATCGATTCATTCCAGTGACAAACATCCTCCAATATAGTGACCGTCATCAATCTCTAGTGAATAGCATAATTGCTTTTCGTTCCTACGCTATTCACGTCCAAGGTTATACGACCAAAGAAATATTGTCCAACGTTTAATTTACGATGTTGATGGTATTCCTAAAAAGTAATATCGCAATAAAATAATTAATTCATTTCAAACAGAATTCGTAATTTGATTAATAATCTAATCTATCTTCATATAATAATAAATCAGTCGATAATTTAACTTAATATGTGTATTTAACAGCACATTACTATGGAATCTAGTATAAATGTAAATCTTTATTTCTTATAATAAATAGGATAGAGTAGTAAGATTTTAGGGGGTAAACACTAAGCTATATCACCTGAGCGAATTTCGATAATAATAAAAATATAATTTATGTTACCTCGAGATAATGTAATTGACATACTAATGGTGAAAGAATTGTTAAACTTGGTTCAGTAGTGTCAGAGTTTACTCATAAGTGTGGCATGCACAATAGATAGAGTAGTACGCAGATCTATAGTGGCCACACTGTCTCTGAAGTCTGTCACCATCAGTAAACTGAAGAAGCAGCAAACAATGTTTTGTCTGGAAATGTAATTATAGCAAGATTGCATAAACTTCGTGCGATCACGCGGCTTACCTTTGATTGCAAAGTTATATTTTAGGATTTCAGTTATTAACATACTGGATATTCCTCAGAAAATCCACAAGGTCTTGAAAAATAATAATTCTAACGCCTAATAAGGACTATCGACAGAAGTGAAAACTCAAAACAATTGGGAAGGCGCGATAATGTTGAAAAAATAAATTAGTAAAATAAATAATCAACAAAAATAAGCCCTTGTATCTCAATAATAGAATTTCATAATTGAATACAAGAAATATAATAAAAAAATGCTCGACGAAACTGGTCCAAGAAAATAAGCATTTTGCACGCGAATAATGTAAGATAAGATTTCTATGAGATTTTCCCCTACCAAATATCGTCTAAAGAAGTTTACACTTCAAAAATCACTCTCAATACAATAAAGTAATATGCATCACTCTCGAGCTAAATATCTATATAATACCTGCTGGATGTGTGGTGGTGTGTGGAAGACACACTTTACGCTTCTGTTTCAACAAATTAAAGCATTGTAATGTAAAACGTCAATGTTACGACGACGTTTTATTTTTCGATCTGTTAGAACATATTGACCTAGGGTTGTCAGCGTCATTTAAAGCTTTGTGTATGCCATGGCAACTATATATCTCCATTCAGAGACTGCTGGAGCTTATGTACATACACAGCTATTTTCCTCGTTATATTTGTTTTTTTTTTAGAATTCTTTTTTGAGTCGACTTACACATTATATTATCTACATCTTCGAGCGTTGATAAATCAGTAAGAAAGATTGCTCTGATACTATCATACTTAAGGCGAGTGGTTGCTTACTCGCCTACCTTTTATATTTTATGGTAAACTAAAATCTGCATAAAGTTGTGAAATTCGTTTATCCCGTTGCTTATAAAATAAATATGTACTTTCAAGAGTACCTACCATTATCTTAATAATTATAAAAATAGCCTGCTTTAAGGAGACAGGGAGTTTTATAAAATAAAGCTTTAAAAGCAGTAATGAAATATCTACGTTGCTCAATTAAACGTTGACAACCCTAAATTGAAGATAGAGTCGTCGACCCCGCCGCTAATTTATTCCTTTCAAATCCAACACCATACGAGACAATATAAATATCGGAACAAAAAGTTTCGAGGAAAAAAAGACATTTGAGTGGTCGTCCTCTAACTCGGTCTCAAGGTTAAATTTTGTATGTTATTGATACTACCAAAAACAATGTGAGACATCGCTTGACCAGCTCACGCCCGGCAACTTGCGAGCGAGGCCACGTGATTTCCCTCTGTAATTGTATATTTGACTTATATTTGTCTGGTTGAGTAAAAAGAAACAATTTGTTACACGTCTTGACCTTGCGATGTTGTTCGATGTACAAATATTATCGTCGGTTCCGCCAAACAAATGTGTTTTTATAAGATGTAGTTAGTTTGATCAGTTATTTGGTTTCATAAAAAAAAACTTTTAAACAAAAACAAAACCGACTTCAAAAAACTATATTCAAAAACAAAAAATGCGCTTAAACATATAAAATAATTTTACGCAATTAAACATAAGAATCAATTCTTAATCATATTTATTTTTGGGAATCTAATTTATATGGGGCTTTTGAAATCACTTGCGCGAAGTTTTTACTTACTTTGTAGTTTAAACTTTTGATATCTTCTAAACTTTGTTTATAAATACTAAATACTCTTGATAACTAAGACATTAAAATGGATAAGGATTCATACCGAACACGAATAATCGCGTAGTACGTTTCCTAAGATAAAAATGGTTATTGTGAGACAACTATAGAAGATAGATATATGTCATCTCGGACTTTTATTTAGCTTATATAAAAAGCTACAATTATTTCATACATCATTTTAATGTAAGTCCAATAGCCATATGTATATGTGTATTGTAATGTAAGTCCATAAGCCTACGTAAGCCAAGAAAGTAAAATTCAACGTTGTCATATTATGCATTATTAAGAATAACTCAAAAACTACCAGTCGGATCTTGACTAAAAAAAATGGGACCAATCGACAAGCATTAGCTCTCGAACAAAAAAGAATCATCGTAATCGGTTCACCAGGAGCGGAGTTCTGAGGTAACAAACATAAAAAACATACACACGAATTGATAACCTCCTCCTTTTTGAAGTCGGTTAAAAATAGAAACTCATTTATTGGCATCTTTGTTACAAAAAATGTAATTAATTAATAGTTTTAGAATAGCAAAATTTTGCAGGCTGGTCGTTTACTGCATTACATTTTTGATGGTTTTCAAAGTACCCTACAAGCAACCATACGCCTAAATCAAAAGAATCTTTACAATCATATAAACTACACTAAACAAAGTTATCGGTCATTACGTCTTACATAGTCAAATTAAATTCTAAGCTATAAAGTAACATCTACGTTAAACAAAATACAAGTAAATGTAACACTCAGAAAGTCCAAAAGCAAACAAATCTTTCATCAAATAAAATTAAATTGAGAAAGAATTTCCTAATGAAAAGGTTTTATCAAAGGCACGTCAGAGAAGGTTTTTGTCCAAAGTCATTCGAGGGGACTCGTTCACGTCTTAATTCGATGCGACATCGGCTCGCGATTGTCGATGATTTCGCGTTTCCGAGTTGAACGGCGCGAAAAACGTGCGACCTATTTTAAAAATGGATTTATTGGCCGTTGTAAAAACTGTATAGTGATTTACAGAGGCCGCTCCTCTGCCGTTTTCGTTGCGGCGTCGACACAGAAAACTTAATAAGGTCACCAGGTCGATAAGCAGTCGTTTCCTGCTAAATTTATTAACTCCTGCCATCCAGATCATATTTCTATTCAATTAGTTGTTACCGCTAGATGAAATTAAACTTGAAATTTAATTCGAAAAAGTGTACAGTTATAATGTCTAGTGTATGTTGAATGGAAAAAAATAATTATACAACTGTCGTTGTCTGTCAGTTTCTTTCACACTATTTCCATAAAATTCTGGCCTTTCTTCAAAAGTTTAGGTGAACTTTTTGTGAAGAACCTATAACTATACTAAATTTTCCAAATAATTAAAAGAAATATTTATAACTTCGTGTCTTAATGGTTTGTTGTTCATATCGCGAAAACTATGGCAGTATTCAAGTTCGTCTGTTATCAAATATTGCCTGTATGTCTGTTTTATTTGTCTGATGTTTTACAAAACTCACAAACATTTACCATCTTTCCACACAATAATTTAAAATCAATTGTTGAACACGTGTGAACAAGTGTTTAACTACACTATTTAAGAGATAAACGGTGCTTAAACGTGTGTTTAAATTTTCTGACCTCAAAACCATGTTTAACATTCATCTAGTTAAACACGGTCAAGTTGACTAATCTTCATTTTATCTTGGTAACACGTTTCTTTTAAAGCATTTGTCTCCTTTACAATAAAGTTACTTAATTAAGTTAAAACACAAGATAGGTGTTTAAAATTAAAAGTACACCTTTTTATTTAATTGGTGAGGTGAAGGCATAGTTTAATTTATATTAAAAACATTGTACCTACACAAACAGTTTCAGTGTAGCTTCAGTGTAGGTATAGATCGTTAATTTCAATGACATAAAAGTGACCGTCGGCAAAACGAAATAAAGTTTGATTTTGGTTTTGAAAATTAAAGTAATTTTATATTCGAAGGGGTTCAATCGCACCTTTTACATTCGATCACGTTAATTATCCAAAAATTTAATGTCATCCAAATCGTATATATCAGTAAAATCGAGGAAATCCATTGCAATTCACCCACAAACCGATGTTTAAAATCGCGGTGTTTAAAATCGTATTAACAAGGGATCGGCAGTATTTAAATTTAAACATTGTTTAACCTACATATGTTTAAGCATGGACAGTAGCTAAACGCGAAATTTTCAAAAGATCGCATATACGAATTTTTGATCCCAGGATAAATTAGTATGCAAACGAAGTCAGTGTAACAGCCGTGAACACCGTTTTAAAAAAATCAAACGAGTAAATTAATATAAGCGAAGAATGTGAAGGCGGCTGCGGACTGGCGACAATGAAATACGTAAAATGTTTGCTTAACATTTTACGACAAGGCAAGGGCTAGCACTTCGGATATTTTAAATTGAAATTGTCTAAATAATGAAAGACATATAACTTTCGATAACAGATCTTGAACTTTATTATTTCTACAAAAGCCTTAATTTAAAGTAGCACAGAAAATGAAATGATTGAAAAATTGTTCTAAACTGATTTAGCCTGAACAGGATTTTGTATTTCAAAACCAAAGTATTATCAGAGGTGTGACGTCATTGTTTAGAGAAATAACTGATATATACATTTATCAAAGAGAAATCAAAACTTTCACTATATTAATACTTTAAGATTATTTTGATACAAAAATATTTAGCACAAACGCAGCCCTATAAAAATATTTTGCTCAAACACAGCCCTATAAAAATGTGGTAGCGCACATCAGTCATCGGCCTCGGCTTCCGGCTGCGTTCCGTAGTTCAATGCCTCGCCAGATTTACGTCTCGCTGCTCGACCTTCAGAACGTTCGGCGCATAGGCCGGCGTTAAACACGATGGAAACATATTGATGCTTTTTTTGCCAACTATATCAGCGATATAATAGCTCCATTAAATGTAGTTGTCTTTCAGTCGTCTGTAATGTGTATCGCACTATAAATTTAGGGCGAACATGATTTAGATGTTCTTAGATTTATTCAAAGACATAGTATTAGTTTTATGGTCTGTTATTTTTGTAACGCCGAAAAATATACACATAATAATAATAATAACGTAACAGAGATGTAACAAATTATACATATGGTAGTAGTGTAGTCCTCTTGTTTTCAGGCGATAGTCGTCCACTGCTGAAGGTCGGCTACCCCGATTGATAGCCACAAAGAACGGTCCCCCGACACATGTACAATGAACTTGTGTGGAAAATGCAGCCTTATGCATGTCCATGTCCCAACTAGGGGTCTGTGGAGCGGACCCACTAAAAACCACACGCGTTCCCTCACGGCCATTACGTGGACGCCGTGGGAGCATGACAAGCACGTGACACCGCGAAGCCCACTGGCCGCCACGGGATTAGACCCCGCACTGCGCCCTTAAAAGGGCGTTGCGCCCCAAGATGGTCTGGGGCGCTCCTAGAAGACGACGTCGTGCAATGCAGGTTCGGGATTCCCCGCCCGCCGTCTTAAAAAAGACAGAGGCCCGCGGTCCCAGCGTCGCCGCCTTCGGATTACGCGAAATGCGGCTGCAAGGGAAAGGCCCCTCGCAGCCCCTCCACCGCCGCATTTGCTGTGCGACCCCGCTGAGTCGCGGAGGATAAGATTGGCACACTGCATTACCAACACTCCTCTCCCTCCGCGACTCATCCTCACTGCGTGGACGACTCCCCTCAGCTCTCCAGCACGCTCGAAGGTAGACTCTAATGACCCCATCAAGAGCGGCCGGTCCTACCTCACGACCGGCATTTGACCTTCATCTTGGATTCCTCTTAGCTTCACCGCGGGCCCCCCACGGCTACTGAGCCCCACCACGACAAGGCGGGAACTCGGTCGGGGGATGTCCAAAAAAAAACTCTTACAACTTTCAGCAGATCGTTGGTTCACTTCGTGCCCCCCGCCTATCTATGCTTGATTTACGTTTTAACCTTTTATAATTATATTTTAGTTGTAAAATCTTTAAAAATATTTTCTTAATAAAATATTTCGATGTCCTATTTTACCAAATTCTACCCGTTTTAAAATTGTAATGCTTAGTGATAGGTCTATATATAAATAGTCGTGATCATAAACCATATAGTAACAAACTTGAAGAATTCTAAATGACCAAGTATCAAGAATACTAGATATTGTTACGAGTCAATCCGCGACGTTTCGGCATCCTCCGCACAAACGGAGTCCAAATTTTCAATTTGCGTAGCCATCATCTTATTTACTCAGACGTGAATAAATTATTTTTTTATTGCACCGCTGCAGCAGCCGCTGTCGATCATTGGTTTGACATTCAAACAGTCTAGCTAACTCATTGCAACGACTGCACAAGCATTCCAAGCGATTTTATACTTTGAAACTAAAACGTTACAGTTGATATTCACTTGCATGTTATTCGAAAAGATTGCGTCCAGTGCGGTCGCATTCGGTTTATTATGTCGTATATTTCTTGACCAAGGGCAGGGGTACAAATAGTTCGTTTTTATTTGTACGACGCTTCTTTGAAACTGATGCAGTTGATATATGAGTACGGACGGCGGTCGAAACTATTGATTTTAATTTGCATTATTGCATACGGTCCACGCAAAAAGATCTGTAGACTGCATTATTAATACACCAACAAAAAATATATGTAAGAAAGCGCACGCATATTATTGATATAATTAATATAGATATGCGGTCGATAAAATTAATGTGGAGAGGTTGTGACTAAAATTGAGACCGGTATTCAGTAGTTGGGATATGAGTTGGAAGGATGAACTAAGAAAGAGTGAAAAAGTGATAAAGAACAAGGCAAGTCTATGTATCGCTTAACATTAGGTGACAAGCTGATCATTTGACCTCTTATCCTATAAAAACACACTCAAAGCAGATGCGAAGGCGCGAATATAGTTCAAAAACGAATAAATAATCAACAAAAATAAACTCTTGTTTCTTAATAATAAAACTCAAAATTGAATACAAGAAAAATAAGACACAAAAAGTTCGTCGAAACTGTTCCAAATTTAAAAAAGCATGTTGAGGATGTTTACCCGAAACTGTAAGATTCCCCTCCCAAATATCGTCTAACGCGGCTATTGAAGTTTTCACTTTTAAAATGTTACAAACGTAATTCGCACATTTGTCAGGGAAGAGCACCTTGACGAACCTATGTCGATTAAATGTAATAATCTACACATGAGTGTAGAATTTTCCAGGAGAATGCTGCCACATATTCTCAGGAGTCCTCTCTTCTGGGCGATCTAGAAAGTGTGGCAGGAGCGTTAATAACTGCTTATTTAAATGCTACCTTTTTGATGATACTATTTTCTTTGTTTCAGGTCTAAGCGAGATTATCGAAGTGTCCGCGCGAGTGAAATTTTACGAATATTTATTAGTATAAGCAATATCACTGTTATTATGAAATAAGTGCAACTCTTACTGCCAAATGCAATAAATAGGGTACCTAATTATATTTCGGAACGAGTTCCAGTATTGTTTAAAAAGTGGAGAACTTAACCGCTGCCAAGAGGAATGCCGGGTGTACCCCGGTAACTGATAGGTGAGTTTTTTTTTGTTTACCATATTTAATCATAAGTAGATTATTAATATTAATAACCATGTACCTACATATTAACCGTATACCCTAAATAGTATTTATCCGTATATTTAAAATTAGCGACAACGTCACCTAATTAAAAAAAATTTAAACTTATTTTACTTTGTGAGCTTTACGTGATTTTTTCATATTTATTCGATATTTTTAATACCATTCCGTTCTGTGATCCACTTTTCATGAAATATAGTTTGTTTGCCTTTTGGTTTAAATCCGTAAAAATGTCGAAAGGACTTATTAATTAACGTTCGCTTGCACGTCGGAGAGGTAACCGATTACGGCATCACTTAAGCGTCAATTAAGCGTAAAATAAACTTCACTATGAGTTCTATAAACTCCTTCCTGCTCTGCGTATTACAATTCATTGAACAACATAACAGTAAGTTATTTATTTTTTCGTTTATTTAAATTATATATTTATTTATAAGAATTTTGCAAACAGGAAGGTTTGCGAGACGAGAAGTAGACAAAGCTTAAATTTATATACAAAATGTGTTATATATAATCTTAATAAAATAAAACTTTATTTGCTTATGTGTATTTTCAATGAACGAAATTAACTTAATGAATTACGTTCGTAATTCAACTAATGGTGATGAACTTATTGCTAAGGATTGATGAATCAATTTAATGGTTAATGTCAACTCGACTATATTGTATACGTATATACATAACTTTAAAAACAGTACATGGCGTCCAATATACTCTCCATATATGGAGGTACCACCCACCATACTCGGCAATCGTGACTTTATCAATAATTGAATGAAGTTAATATTTTCCATGAAGGATTTGTCTTATCGTAAATTAAATATACAACATTTATCAGACTGTAGATAAGGGTAGACATTTTTTCTCATACAAATGTCACATAGCAGGTGCATCGTATTAACTTGACACTGTAAACGTATGTCGCTTTAAGTCAACGTTTATGTCAATTATATGTATTTTAAATTAAAATGCTTCAAAGAAACATAATTTAAAATTTTCTTTCTATGTTCAAATACAAATATTATATAATTTCTAATTAGGTTAAGGCAAGCATTGAAAGAAGTGAGATTGTTAAGTACGTCTATATTAATAGTAATATTGAGGGGGCCGTGAGAAGTTCTTGATTGTTATTGCAATCGAAAAATTAAAAACTTCAGATTCCAATCCGACATGCAAAACAACAAGCAAAAATATACAAACGATTTAAAAAGCGAAATAATGTATGAAACCAATGCATTAATTTAAAACTTTTTTATTTTAATTTAATTTTACCGTAACTGCCTACATATGTTTCAAGGAACGATGCAGTTAAAGATCTGAAAAGCTAAAGAAATGATTCTTACTTGAACAACTGTATTTTATGATACATTATGACTATTTTTTAATAAATCAACGGTGATCGAAGGTGCTATCCACACTTATTAAATGATTTCTATAAATTTCTGAATTCTAAAAATGAAACGATCACGATGATACACGTGCAAAATAACATGAGACTAGCGTGTGGATTACAACTTATTTCTACAGAGAGCGACAACGCTATACTATTTTCGTTACTCTCCATAAACTATTTCATGGCGTAAACTTTTTGTACATTGTACGATCACGCCTCTGTGTCATGAGAATCAAATTTTATGTTAGTGCTCGAGTTAGGGTCACGTCCTTTTATTTTGGAATATATTAACACCAATTTCAATTTCTAACACAATTGTCTTAAAATACATAGTTTAGATTTAAATATATTTCATAGACCATGGTGATGTTTAAGGAAATGTCGACAGAACGGAGCTTTTGTAAGACATGAGCGGTCAAGCGATGCCAGGCCGCGTTTGAGACCGACACCTTGCGCTTTGGCTCTGATTAATTAGCTAACTTACGTACAGGCTATCTTTGCTCATTATCAAGTCGGTCCAGGCACGATTCTCTAGTTTTAGTGAACTAAAAAATACTATTTACATTTTAAAGTCTGAATTGCAATTTTATAATAAAATTTGATTTCTGCTCTAAATTTCTTATCTAAATTTTTTTCTCATTAAAACTATCTAGATCAAAGAGGTCAGTAGTCAGTACAAAGAAGTATTTTTAAAGCCAAGCTTCATAAAAAAGTTTAATTTTTACCTGAATTTATTTTTCATAAATTTAACAAAACTTAGTCCCTCTAAAAATTTACCGCGTTAACGTTAACAGTAAGATTTAAGTGTCCATGATAATCATCGTCTCCCTGTCCTGTTACCAATGATGATCATCAAAATAAATTAATGATTTACTTTTATCTTGGATATCGTTATTAATATCTAGCTATTGCGCTGGAAATACATTTTTGTAAGATGACTCTGCATATAATAATAGATAATAAATTACTTTACACCGATATTGTACATTGAACATTGAACCGACAACCGATACTGTAAATCCTTTATTTATGTACCTCGAGAACACTTTTAATTTCGGGATAAAAAGTAAGTACCCCATGTATTTTTCTGGACCCCTGACAATGTGTGTGCAAAATTTCATGATGATCGGTTGAGTCGTTAAGGAGCGTTACAAACAATCTCACATTCATATTTATAATATTATAGTAGATATAGAGTAGGTATAATCAGAGTTGCCAAAACATATACATAAAGAGCACTCGTGAATGTTATTTCTAATTTTTTGATTCCTGCCGACCGCCAGAGACCAACGTAGTGAGGACCCCTCAAGTTGTTTTATTGTAAGTGCGGTCGCTGGGCGCTCGGCAGACGTCGTAAACGCGCCCGGGAATTCTGCATAGGAGGAGTGAGTTATGAACGACGCCCGTAAATTCCTTCCTAATGATTTATAATTACTCCAGCTAATGATGCAGAAACTAGTTTTAATATCCACTGCCGCTCCAGCCGGAATTATATCTACCAGATTGAGGACATACTAAAGAAGAATAATACTAGTCTTCATTGCCGAGGTATATATTATATTGCTCCTATTACATAGGGACCTACGGTATGCGGACACAATTCATCGCCGTACACCGTACGTATTTAATATCCTGGGTCTATTACGTATCTTCTCTAGCGACTTAATTAGTACGCAACGATGTACGCAGGTCCTCTCTCCTATATGTATATAGTTCGTTTGATATTAAACACACAACACACACTTGGTTTAAACTGTATGATCTGTTAGGTCGAGTTTGTGGCAGTTAGACGTACGCGAAACGACTTATTAGCACGCTTTAATTATGATGCGTACGTAGGTAAGTTTGTTTCTTTTTTGTATGCAACGGCATCCTTGACTGTGACTTCGAACACCTACAAAACATCAGATTAATTTGAAACGTTGCACACTTATCAAGGACCAATGACAATGCAATAATTTAAATAGTTTATCCACCAGGATGTTCGGGATTGCGACTTTTTTAAAGATTGAAAATAACGCCATCTAGGTGATCAAATTTTAATTACAATGGATACTGTATGTAATACAACTTAAGCAAAGGTTTTAAGTTATTAAAACTATTAATTATTTTTAATATGTAGTGATTACCAAATTCAAACAGTCGTTTAAATGTATTATTGAAACATGTACAAGTATATATTCGTACAAACTAAACTACAATCGAGTCACAGCAACTTTCAACCGAATTACAGCTGAGCTTTTTATCGTCCCATAAGTTAACTTGAATGACCCGTCCTCTCGGAGTCTCCGACACTGGTTTTGCAGTAACTTTCTTTCGTGACACTTGGCCGCGAGACAATAACGCGAATGCAGTCGCATGTTTGCGTGTAAATCAAATTATTGAGGGCAATCGTAAAACACAATCAGTGCGCTCGTCTCCGCGCCGTAAATGATTAATCATTGTGTTTATTATGCGAAGTTATGCAAGCGATGCGACTGCAGCACGCGCCACTGACAACATATGATACAATTGTACTAATTTATATTATCTATGTACTTTTATACAATCCAACATAATGGTAGGAATACTTTTCTAACTAATGATATAGGATTCCGCGGAGTATGTGCAATAAGTACAAGCAATATGTGCTTATATAACGTACGTACCCACACTATACATATTTATACACACAATTGCAATTGCAAATATCTTGCGACTTTTTGGCTCTTCTGATAGACAATTGTGGAATGCAACAATACTACAAAACCTTGACTACTCACAAGGCGATGATGACTATGTTTCCAATATCTCTAAATCAACTCGACTCCTTGGCTGTAAATTATTCACTAATCTGTATTTATACATTCTATAAATTATTATTGGTATAAAGGTTTCATAGATGCAAAAATATAAATATTTCATTTGATTTAAACGTCCCAACCAAGTAAACTTTCACTTTTAGTTTGTTAAGGTCCAGTAGTTTCTCTGTACTACTTAAAATTTCTTCCTAAACCGTAGGTAGATAAGTATCTTGTTTATTTTGAATATCGGTTAAATTCTCAGTATCGGAGATCGCATGTGAGAAATGAACACAGGCGTATTATTGCGTAACTTCGCAGCGAGCGGTCGCGTGCTTGCATTGCCAACGTTATCATGCGTTTCCCGGGCCGATGCCTGGGTGACCTTTGTTCGCCGCCGGAAAACTAGGTCGTCGGCTTCTGACCTTTTTGTTTGTGAAGCGTTGGAAGAAGACGTACGATCCACGACGTATGCATTTCATGCGCGAACTCTATTTCGGATGCAAGCAATACCGGTTCTTTGTACCTGGTACCTGTCCCAATAATGGGTACTCTTTCATTGTTATTAATAATTTGTTCACAATATAACAACAATTATATATATTCAACCTTTCGCCAAACCGCTAATGTGGTTTGAAAGCGTTGAAGAGGTTGACCTCTTTCTGAATCTGTTATATTGTATTTTAAATAAACAAAAAAGAATTCAAGGTCTTGCAAATCTAAATATACACATTTCTTCCATCGTGTTTAATACTACTTTACTATCATTTAATATGTTAAATGATAAAACAACATATATAAACATTTATAATTTGAAAATAACTTTCAAATTGTATGAATTTACATGGTTTTCTCTAACTTCTTTAAAGGTTATTAACACTTTAGATTTGGTAATTGAAGCGTCCATATATCGATGTATAATGTTGTTGATAACTGTGCCAGGATGTGACTAGTCTAGCCGCTAGTTTGAAACTGTGTTGTGATTTCGATTGGTCGATTGTAATATGTTTATCGAGGAAGGCCGATATCTGTGGAAGTATGAGGTCGTATCCTGTTAATGGAATTGTGTGGCAGTAGATTGATGTGTGTTGCTAGGACTGATATTTTATTTTTAACATAGCGTATGTTATTGCTTATTATTGCTTTATTTCGTGTAGTTAAACAGGGAAACTGGTAACATTTAATTCTATTCTTACTTGCATGATCTACTTCGTATCTTGACAATTATTTTATAAAACAATTTCAACTTTATCAATTACTCTAACAAACTGTTCCTACCTTTACCGTTAAAATCATAATTCCGAAAATAGAAAAAGCATTATTAATTAAACAACTAATACGACATAAAGTATTTACTTTTGGAATATGCGTAAGTGTGTAGTCGCTATCTGTCCGAGGCAAGAAATCGGCGCATCATTTAAAAAAAAACAAACAAATTTGTGATTGATTTTGACATATACTAGAAAAATACTTAGTGTATGCATGCTGTTGGACAGTCTCTTAGCATATCGTGTATTTTCACTGTCACCAGAGTTCAGTTACACGGAGCCACCGCGTGCTCTGCAAATAGAACAATGATTAATTAAGTCGGTTGTATAAAGGGCGCACAAGAGTTGACCCTTTGCGCGGCCGCGCTCCATTGGCTGCTCAGGTCCGCTCTCAGCCCCTTGCCAATGACGCGATGTGTAAGGATCTATTACTATTTTAAATTTTATTTTTTTAATCTGCATAAATCGCATTTAAAATGAGAATCAATAACCAAATAAGTATGAACATTATCCTCCATACTTATTTATTTACTTGTTTGAGAACCATGAAGGCGGTTATCCTACGCACTTTTGTCGTAGATATTCATTCGAACAAAGCAATTTGAGTCTTCGTTTATTGTGTGTACAGGAAAGGATTTCAATAATAAAGTCAGCGTCAGTGTTTCCAATCATGACGTGGCTAAAAGCTTGTACCAAACTAGTGCGTACAATATTTTAATTGCGTCGCCACTTAAGATGGGACTGGGGATCAGATGGGTGATCAGGCACAAGTTTATTCATCCTAGCAGAACACGTTGTTTTAGTTCCTCCTTTTTAACATTTGCAACCGTAGGTGCTATTATACGTAACGTTTCATGCACTAATCGAAGCTGTAATTGACGTATGGGCTCGGGGCTGCACGGGGTAGCGGTGACCCAATTGCAATGACCGGGTCACACGCTCCGACCTGGCCTCAAACCATTTTAAATAATAATTTGTGTACATAGAGAACGTAATAGATTATAGTTACGCAAAACACCAGACTTCCTGTGTCCTAAATTATTGAGATATTTCCAACTTCTGTGACGAAAAACAATCTTTTATTTCAACACAAAAAACGAAATTTATCCACAATAGACTTAACAAAATAGATGATCATAGAATATTTTACCCGACTACAAAAGGAGGGTAATGTTTATGGCGAGTACGTATTTATGTATGATCGTTGCATTATGACATCCTGCAGCCTAAATAGCTTGGCCGATTTTGAAGTGTGAGGTGTTGATTCGTATTCCGGAGTGTCATAGGTAATGTGATGATGTGATCAATGATGGTGATCATACAGTAAGTCGAGTTTTTTTATTATGAATAAACCAGCGCTTGTCCACAATCCCACCTGATGTTAAGTGGTGAAGGTCGAAAGATGGTACGCACTAGTTTAGTAACTCACCAGTCGTAACGTCATAATCGGACGGAAACACTGACGCTGGAAACTTATTCCAATCCTTTGCCGTTCGAACGATGAACGAAGTTTCGAATCGCTTCGTTCAAACGCGTGGTATTTCTACTTTGAAAGGATGGAGACCTGACCTGCGGTATGTCTAAACGCCCTCCCCAAAATGCAACCTGTAAAACACTGAAAATCCAGGAGGTTTTTTATTTTTTAAATTACTTACTATCATACTTGTTAATAATAATAGAGCTTAGTTGCAGCATCAAGTACAATGAGTAGTTTAAGTTAGGAAAATAGATGGTTAAGGGTGGGAAGTTCAATTAACATCAGATTAACTGATCGCTCATTTGCTGTCTTTTTCCACGAGACAAAAATCTCTATTGTAGCAACGGAGGATTAAGTTAATATTTCAAAGTAAAGTGAGACAATTAAGAAGTTTCGACAGCCCGGATAATCGAGTGATTGCGCACTCAGCCTCGCAATCTAGAGAAACTGGACTAAATCTCAGAAGTTGTATAAAATGTTTGTTTTTATTAGATCTTTTGTACGATTAAATATTATTTTGTTGCCTCTTATTCGAAACAAATTCTATATCTAAATATACGTAATCTCTTTAAGATTTTCTATTTAAATTACAAACGTGTTAAGGCAAACACAAGACATATATTTCATTAAATTTTTGAATTAAAAAAGAATACTAATGTAACAGCAAATTAGCTAATAACAAACAGAAAATTTTAGTTACTTTTTTATTTGAAATCAAGCACTTGGTGACGTGATACAAATATCTAAGTAAATATTATAAAAACAACAAATGTTTATCGCTTATATTTGATTTTAAACTCAAAAATGTAATTAAGTCGAAGCCAGAGCTTAATTAAGAATCACGTTTATCGCTTTATTACTTGTAAAGATAAAACGCAAAAGCAATTTGGCCTTTAATTGACGGATCCCACGTTACGCAAAGAGAAGTCACCGGCTTGCTTGTGATAATATTTATTGACCTGTGACGTATTTTTGATGAAATTAAATAGTAGCATTAGTAGCCGAATAGAGTATAATAAAAAAATGGCTGCAATAAACATGGACAACGCATAGTAATTATTATTTTTTCTACCTTAATTACGCTTAATTAATTATCCTACGTGGGATACGTATTTTATTTCATCTGGTTTATACCCAACTTACTAAGTCGTAAATGTGATAAGGTTTTAGTAGAAGGTCTTCATTTTTTTAGTACCCATCTGTACATGAGGATTGTGAGTTAAACATTTTGCCACAATTCTGTATAATAAACACAATAAATTATTTATAAAAACAAGTGTAAGCTCACTACTTTCGTCTATATAATCTCTGGTGCAAACTAGGCTAAGATTTTGTTGACCTTTTACCTACGATTAAAATAATGAAACAATATAGTGCTAGTACCACTTCGTGATGATTTTATAATAGAAGCTACTAGAACCTCGGTCAGCATTGACCCGCTACCCCGCTGTTTCAGCTACATCAGAGTGATTTAATGGTCCTAAAATCGATGATTGGACGCATACCTAAGAGCAGGTCTGACCAATTGAGAAAGGCCTTTGCCAAGTATTGAGTTTTAAAAGGCTGCTAGTAATTGGTAGTAGTAATACATGAATGTATAAAATATCTCTGTAAAAAATTCTTAGAAGATCCGATCAAATGTTTCTTAAGTAGATGTGAGAAGGTATTCTTAGAATTACACTTAAGGGATATCCCAAAATCGCATTTTTTTTTACAAATTGAGCTAAGAAATAAAATGTACTCAAGTACACTTTGTCACTTTATTTCTTTTTTCTTAAAACGCTTTATATCCTGACAGTAGTAGTGTAGGAACGTTTTATTTTTATTTTAAATAATAGATAAAATTTATTTAAATTATCTTATTATAATTTTCTACTTAATGGTGAACATAAAGACAGTAATTACATATTACATGGTAATTTGGTCACGGTAACACGAAAGATCTTTTAACTCATGGTCCACTTGCTTACGATAATTTTAAGTGCGTTCAGACGAGCATACAGTAATTATTTATTTGCTTTGATAACGTCGGGAGGAACACGAGTTATTTGTAAAATTGTCTATAAGCTTTTGAAAGGCACTTCAAAGTGCGAGACCAAACCGATATCAAATTACAGTCACGTAGCGGAAAATGGGAGCGACGTGGTATGCTCACACGTGTGTAAATATCAACTCGGCAAACTTCTTCATTACTAGCGGGATCGGCTCATAATTTTCCGCCTTGTGGTCTCGAGTAGCGGCAGGTTACGTGTTTGATTATATTATAAACCTGTCGTTTGTTTTTTTTTTATATTTATCGACATTAATTTTTGGATGAAATAACTGCTACCGTTGGTTTTGTTGATTTTTCTCAAATGTTTATGCTCTTTTTCGTTATAAAAAATTGTGAAATTATGGAGGGGGATTTATACTTCCAAATACCACGTCTGGTCATAGTGGTTTAGGTTTTCCTCACGTAGTCAATATTCTCCAAAGAAATTTCGCACTTCTCCGAGCTAAATTCAAAAATAGAGCGCAGCGATTAGCGCTGTTTAAAGCTTCTCGCCGTATTTTTAAAGATAAATATGATCCAATTTTATTTAACTTTCTGCAAAGTATGATTTAAAACCTTATTAATGAATTACTAAAACTATAGGGGTTGGGCAAGTTCCCTAAGATACTAGCATACTATTCTCTGTCTATCCCAGATGCGCCAAAGTAATATGTATCCAGTTATACTCAGAAAACATTTGTATGTTATTAAAATGCTACATTCCTTTTCCAGTTGAGTTCTAAAGCACAGGATATTTTGTAGCCTTGTGCCAAAAACCAATTAAACAAATATTTATTCCGACTGCAAATTTACACGAGCCGCGTCTTTAAAATATTACGGACTAGTAAAGCGCGCTTTCGTCTTTGAAGTCACCTGCTGCAATGCAATATCAAAGCCGTTTTAGGAACACATAATTTTTAATTTAAAATCTGTCACTTAGATTACGATAACTTCAATCTTCAGTCAACGAAAAAATTGTAATTTTCTTCTTTCTAAAACATTACTATCATCTTATTAATATTATAAAGGGGAAGGATTCGTTTGTTTGTGTACATTCAACGATTTAAATTATTTTTTCCCGGTTCAAAATAAGCCAGTCGTCAACGGACGCGATCGACTTGTTAGTTAAAATTTAAAAAAAAATTATAAACAACAAACGCAAATAATTTCTTAACTGATTGAATCACATATAGTCGAGAGCTTTTTTTGTTACTGACTTCTCAGTGTTAGCCTAGAGGAGGTTTTTACATGTTCACCGGATTTGAGGAGGGCGCTTAGCCTAATCCTCCTTGCATTAACATTCATTACGCGTTTGGCATTCCGTTTTGGGGGTGCCCGAGAGGGCCGAGCCTCGGCTATCGGTAGCCACTATCTGATTACAAGTATTATTACAACCAACATTACTACCACTTCGGAGAGCGTTTGCGCTGGGAGAAGAAGTGGCGGAAGAAACTCCAGCAAAGCTTCTATCATTAATAGGGGAGAAAACCTTGCCAGCTATGTGGCCGTAACGAGAGTAAGATAGCCGTCCTCTCGAGAGCAAGTAAGTCTCCTCCTCCTCAAACACTAATACGTTGCGATTCGTTTGATGAGTGATGTGCCGGAGGCCCAGTATCAGTCATCTTCCCCTTTCCCTTACCATCATTTTCTACAGGATAGTATCGGAAGGGGATGAATAGGAGAATGAAATATATTTTTCTTGTCTTTCCCTTCCTCTGGCCATTAAAGGTAGGCAACACACCTGCAACTCATTTGATTGTTGCGGATGTCTATGGGCAGCGGTCACTTAACATCAGGTGAACCGCATGCTTGTTTGCCACCTTCCTCCATAAAATAAAATAATAATACGGTTAATAAACTGGCTTGTGATGTTCAAATTCTATTTGATAGGATTAAAATTAACTTTCATGAATGTAAACATTTCGTAGACTTCATAAAGTAATTTCGTGTCTATAAACATCTGATAGTTGAAAGGGACGTGCTACTATTAATGTGGAAATAAATTTGGTGATTCATTCGACCGTCCGCATCTATATCGATGTATTCAATCCGCGACAAGAGCACGGCGCGGACAGAACTCCGAGATGTGTCAATACGGATTCACGTCATCAGTTCAAGTAGCTGTACTAATGTAAAGTACGTGTCGTATCAAATAAGGATTCGAGTGAGCCTCGGTTTAGTGGAAATTATTTGCTCATCTTTTCAATATAATACAATTTCATTTTCAATCAAATTATAGCTACCTTTTTCTTTAACTAATATTATCTGACAAAGACGAATAAATGAATTTGCCAGGTGAATTGAAAGACTACGTACCGATGGAAATGGAAGTATACTTTTACTTGCTCTGATAATTTATGATAGTTCCCCTCCATTACTTTGTCCCAGAAACTAACTATGATATCTGTATATCTCTAGAATGTATATATAGGCAAAGCAATGATAATTTTATATCAGGTGGCCTACTTGCTTCATTCTGTTAGATTTCCATATCGCAGGAAATACACCAGACTTGGAACAAACGATCGAGCGTTTCTTTTGTTTCTGAATACATATATTTTATATTACGTACGATATTGTTGTTTATCTCTAAGTGTTTTTAATGCTGCTAAATACTAATATTTCCATTAATTACAATCTAAATTAAACCATCATGTAATAACCTTCTATCTGGCAGTCTAATTAACAGATTAGCTTCCCAATTACATGAAACCAATGGGGCTCTCTTTTTCTTAATTCAAGAATTGATATGTCACACTGTAAAAGTGGCCTTACGATTACGAATAATATTATTTGGGAAGAAAAAGTACTGACATATCCAAGTATCCATCTCAGTGTATATACTTATATTATCTTGTTGCCGTTATTGTACTCCCCCCTTCTTCTACATTCAAACCGGGCCCGCCCATTCACAAAAAATGTGATGCTGGCTTCAAACCACAGAATTCCTTGTGATTTAAATCCTATCATTTAAAGTCTATCTCTTTTTTATATAAGAAGGTGCAAACGAGCAAGCGATTTAGCTAATATTAAGTTACCGCTGCCCATAGGTTTTTAGCAGTGGTAGAGCCCGCAACAACAACATCCGTCGCACGAATGGACCGGCTCGACTGGTCAAATACCACGACTTCACCTGTTTGCCACCTTCTTCCATAAAAAATGCATCTATCTAATGAGTTCTATCCATCCCTTCCCCAGTCAAATCCTCTCTGCCTTCCCATTCTTCCCTTATTATAAATGGATAGGAAAGGGAAAAGGACCAGAATTAGACAACCGGCATCTGACTCATCAGACGTGACGCAGAATGCTTCTACTTCACGCCTGTTTTCTGTGAGATCGTGGCATTTCACTGGTCGAGCCGCGGTCTACCATTGTAACAACTCTTTAATTTATTATGAACCAAGGAATTATTATTAGGTGTCGTAAATACGAGTAACAAACATCAAAAGAAGATGTGTGTAGAGCTGTATTTAATTATAGTGAGGATAACAACAGCGGCGGATATAATTTGTGACATTCACGGTCGGTCGCTCGGCGCACCAGCGGTCGCTTCGCTGCTCGCAGATTCGTCCATCCGTCAGTATTTGATATTGGAAATAAATGCTCGATTAGGGTCGCTCTTACCATATATCTCTTTTACATATACATACTAAGATTTTCCTTGGTAAAATGTATTAGTACATTACATACACATCATTGTATTAATAATATATCATAACTTGGAATCGGTCATGTCTTTAAACTTCGACAAACTGTTGCTTGAATGCTGTCGAAGACTGGCGTGACGGAGATGTATTTTATGCTTTTGCGTTTACTCTGATGAAAAATCAATCGTGCTACTTCCTATCTCTCCCACCCCTCCTCATAATCTTAAGAACTTTATTAAAAAATCAAGTTAAGACTGGATTTAATTTGTTATCACGTTGAATTAAGTACGTCTTATTAAATTACTAATTTAATATCAGCACATCCTTAATTAGCTTGAGTTTTTGTTCCAAATTTTATTGCAGTTATTAAAATTTAGGCGTGGCGAGCGTGGTCATATTTATGAGAGGGTAATCACGTCATAATGCTGCTCAAATTCATACGAGTTTATTGCATAGAGCCAGCCTTGGCACGGCGCTGCGGTAGAACATGTCGTAATATATTTCGCCGCAAAAATAACAAGCCGTGCCCATTGCACGCGCGAGTGCCGTAGCGAAGTCCTTGGCTAAAGACGCGTGACTCATAGTTCTATTTCTTATTTTCTAAGAATATATTGAAAACTGCATCTGAATGACGCAGAGTAACATTAGCGAACCGATGCTGCAGCCGGGGCATTGACCCCGTGATCTTGTACACATATGAGTAATTACCGGGGTATGAGTTAATGCCATTTAGGACAAACATGTTTTGTGTTATCTTTTCCTTCCGAAATTTGGTAGGTATGTACATATATGCATTGCGTATACTTTGTGTGTATTACACATGGATACAGCGCGAATGCATTTTTTTGTTCTTTTATTAGTTCATTTTAAAATGCAAATGCAAATGCTATGTTATTTGAATTTACGTATTTAATATTTCGATGTAACTAGAAACTTATTGGAGCAAAACTAATACCATCACAATATACAAGCTTGCTACAATTTCAGTTCACGTTTAGAATAAGGGAATATTTACGTCAAAGACTTTCTTGGTAACAAAATTTTTCAAGAACCTTTTCTGCTTCTCGAACACATGAAATCTAAACAAATATATATGTGTTGAACATGTGTTCTGGTTAATGTACCTATGACCCGAAAGTCAACGTGACATTTTTTTAGAACGAATACACTAGCGATTGACCACACTGTAGGTGTGATGTAAAGTGCTAATAGTCGTAAGATAGTACGCACTAGTTTAGCAACAGCCTATTCACTCTTCTCTTCAAGGTACGTTCAGCGTTAGCGTACGTTGTTGCACATATTTCTGTACCAAAACTGTCTTTCTATTAAAACACGGCCATCGTCAAACTTTGGAACCTATCAGAAATCTTTACGCTGTCCGCTGATAAGTCTACATTGTTTCTATAAAATCACGACTTAGATTTTTTTTCAATAATTTTCTTACATCTTACATTCTTGTTATATATAGAATTTAAAAACCGTCTGTTAAATTTATTTTCATGTATGAATTCTTAAAGCATGTTTCACTTGTCAATAGTTAAGTGAGAGTAAAGATAACTAACGAAAGTGAAATGTGTATAGAATATCGATGTTATAATTGTGTTCACGTACAAAGGGTACGCGCTCGGTCTCATTCACTCGGCCATTGAAGCCGCAAATCGGATGAAAGTTCAACACACGCCAGATTCGAGATGAAAGTACGAATCTCGACTGCGCCACGGAGCTTTAATAGAACTTGGCTCGCTCCAAGCGAAAGTTTCCCTCTTCTAATTAAGAAAGTGCGCCGGTGAAATGCAAAACGCCCTCTAGCAAGACGTGACTTCGTTTCCGCTCCCACTTCATACAAGATAAGAGATTGATACAGTTAATAGTTAAAAAAATACGGACTTATTAAACTGTCAGGATGACAAGATACATTATTACAAAAGAATAACAAAGTCCTATTCAAATATTAAATTAAATATGACAAATGATATCAAAGCTTGTTCATAAAGATATCGGAGCTTGTTCACGACATTAGAAAGTATTTGCAACATCAAAAAGTGTTTCCCTCTGAGTAATAATTATAAGCGAACACTGCCTCAATCTGTAGAATACCTATACTATACCTCAATCTATAGATACCTCAAGGATCTTAACCTTTCTCCAACGTAAATTAAACTCAATTTTGTTGTGAATATTTAACACGAGATAGACCGTAGTAAATAACTCTGAAACCTTATAGGTAAGTCAATAAGCCCAGTAGTTTATCAGTTGAATAACAGAGTATTATTCCTTGAGTAAAAGCAGGTGATGTAGTACCTACCAATATGCTGTTACTGTTACTACCATAGATTAAGAGATACTTTTTTCTTGGAATCTATATTATTCTGGGAATGTTAAATAATTAACATTTACAACATCTGTTGCTGTCCAACATCTGTTGCACGAATGGGCCGGCTCGATCGGTGAAATACCACTGCCTCACAGAAAACAAGCGTAAAGTAGAAGCACTCTGCGTTTCGTCTGATGAGTGAGGTGCCGGAGGCCTAATTTCAGTCATCTTCCCCTTCCTACCCTTTCCTCATAAGGATAGCATGGGAACGGGAAGAGAATTGGACGGGGAGCGGTTTAACGGGGAAAAGGAAATATCCTTATTCCCGTCTATGTCCTCTTCTGTCCATTAAAGGTAGGCAACGCATCTGCAACACATTTACTTGTTGCGGATGTCTATGGGTAGCGCTCACTTAACATCAGATGATCCGCGTGCTAGTTTGCCACCTTCTTCCATAAAAAAAATATACTTACATAATTGACCATATCGGATCGGAGATAACTTTTAAAACTTAAGGACGAATCTTAGCGGCCACGAAGGATTTACACGTGATTTACTGTCGGTCGCTTCAATTCGATTCAACAGATACATTGAGCGGAAAAATTCACGTTCCTTTAGAAATGTAACAAGGTCAATATTGTTGTATATCATTCATTTTATTATATCTTTTTAATTAGATCTTTAATCTCTTTTAATATAATAAATTTTATCAGAAAAAGGTATTTATACAGTATTATTAAATATTGTACTTTTTTATTTCGGTGGACTTTTAAAAAAAAGCAGTTTAATGACTCGTGGAATTGTTAATTTCTACTAAAAATAAGTCAATTTGCTCCTCTCTACCGAAGTTAAGATTTAAAGATATTAGGTCCTTACATATGAAATTGGCGTTTTTCGTACTGGCCACTTTAATCACGAATTTCTCCTCTTTGGTAAGGAATTCCAAAT
>JWHW01041691.1:216987-232846 GCA_000931545.1 Papilio glaucus
TGATTAATTAAATATATTATATTAAAAAATATTCGACTTTTTGTTCCTCCCATACAAAACGCCAATTTCATATGTAAGGACCTAATATTTGAATTTATTTTTGTATCGCGCAGTCTTGATACTCACGGAGGTAACAGATAAGATAAGTTTTCACTTTTATCCTGTTTATATACCTCGTAACGACGGCACGTTACAGCTCACAGCGCATATCTCGTGGACGTGCGCCGCATGCGCTACCGCGGGGCGCGCCTTGTCTCGCAACTAAATCGAATTGGCGCATGTAATCGTCTCACAAGCTCGCAAGGTAACTACGTGCACCTTTGGATGTGAAGATTCTTGGCAAGATTCCGCGAGAGCGAAACTTTGACTGTGACTTGTTATGCTTGGTAGCTACATAAGTTAGGAGAAAGTGTATTGAATTTCTCGCGTTGGAAAAGTTATAACAAACTTTATACATTCCATTTCACTTTTGAGCTTATAATAAACTATCTGTTGCCTGCGACTTAGTCCGCTATTTAACGCTCTCGATGTTTTATTAATTCAAAATGTTTGACCCTTTTTATTCCCTCAAGGGTTGAATTTTCGGAAAACTGAATTCAGCTTGGAAAATTGCACCCATGAAGATGCGTGCGTGCGATGCGAAATTTAGACTTTGTACTCAGGGTCAGGAATTGTTATGAATAAAAATCTTGGGAACAATTCAATTTGTCACAAAGTGACGCGATCTTCGCAGGATCAGAAGTTCAAAGAAATGGAGGTCTGAAGTGTATCTAGAATGATTTATAGACTTCGATGTTTCATTCGTAGCAGCTAATATAAAGGTAAGCTGTAATGAAGCAATAACAAATAAACTTTAATAAACGAAAAGCACACGCCTAATAATTCAAAGCGATTTCACGCAAATTATACGTATAACTTCTGCTAAGACTCTCGGTTTCTGCACAGTGCAGGCTGCAGTGGATTATTTTAATGAACTGCTTTGTTCTGCTCCCGTCCAAGGGTTGTTTGAGTAAGAAAATAGAACCTTCGCTGCGCAACGACTACAATTTTCTTTCGTAATTGAATTGGATGGATGAACGCTACTCTAAATGTTATCCTTTGGCATTAGACTGGAAATAAAAGCTTTCGCAAAGAAAGCAGCTTAAAATGAATTGAAATATTCAAATGTCATGACAATAAGCATAATGTAAAGTACTTAAAAAAGAGAAGAACACTCAGATTATAATTCAGCGAATAGGCATTTTGTCTAAAGTTACGGCTGAGATTAAAATTCTGAATTCCCTTCGTCCACAATCACTTTTGTGGTAGAAGCTAACATTGAGATTACACGTAACTAACTAACGAAAGTGTATGCGTAAATGAATCAATGTAGAAGATGTGAGAGAGTTGCGTCAGTCAACAGCGATCGTGCCAAATAAATTTACGTATCTTTACCTTCCCCTCTAAGTTAAGGGCACGAGTGCTTATTTTATATTTCTCACTTCAGTAATGTAATACGGAAGAAATCAATTGTTTCATAATATGCATTCACCTTGAATTTATCGTTGGTTTGAAGCCCCAATTTCCCCGGGGCATTTATATCTTTCGTGCCCTTGTCCTCAACCACGCGAGGGGTTCCGATCTAATGAAATAAGATAAGCGAATATGCGCTGATTTCCCCAGCGGATGGATTAAACTACGAATACTGAAGCATTGCCTCGGATGAGAAGCAAGAGTGGTAACGCGTGACAATTCATGTGAAAAGTTCATGGCAATAAGTACTCATCATGCCAATAGCTACATTTTTTTTTTTTATGCGATAAGGTGGCAATCGAGCGAGCGGATCACCTGATGTTATGTGAACGCTACCCATAGACATCCACAACAAACAAATGTGTTGCAGATGCGTTGCCTACCTTTAATGGACAGAGGATGACATAAACAGGAATAAGGATATTTCCTTTCCCCCGTTCACCCCTCCCCGTCCAATCCTCTTCCTGTTCCCATCCTATCCTGATGAGGAAAGGGTAGGAAGGGGAAGAGGACTGAAATTAGGCCTCCGGCACCTCACTCATCAGACGAAACGCAGAGTACTTCTACTTCACGCCTGTTTTCTGTGAGGCCGTGGTATTTCACCGGTCGAGCCGGCCCATTCGTGCAACAGATGTTGTTGTTGCGGACTCTACCACTGTAAAACATCAACATTAAATCGTTAATCTCGATGACAAACGAGCTTTGGAAATCTACTGACAACCGTTAAGAAAATGAAGTAAAACAGCTGTTTATTTATTCATTGAAAAAGTTCACAAGCTGGATGAGACATAAAATTATACATAAAAACAAACTTATAATTTCCAAACACCGGTATAACCTAATAAAGTGAATACGGCATCCAATTAACGGAATACAAAAACAAAGAAGGAACAATAATAACAGTAAAAATATGACAATTTATATTCCGTGTAAAAAAGTAAAGAAAACGTATTTTTTTAAGCTTATATATATTTTAGTTGCTGCACGAATGGGTCGGTGAACCGGGGTGGTGCCAGGTCCTCTAAGAATATAGTTGTGAAACAGAACTGTCCACCGCAGCTTACCTTCTTACTTCTTCTCTCTCCCCTACTATTTCGCTAAGATAACCCACCCACAAATATAACAAGAGAATTCTTATATCTATTGATTAGTACGTGCCATACGTTACAAATCTTACGATTTTTTTACACGTTATACTTGTTACACTGTGTTAAACATTGGAAAACGTTTTGTTATGGCTTTTCACTGAATTGCAACGATTGAGTGTCTCCATTGGTACCAACAAAGTGATATCATTTGACAAAATTATCAGATTAATTCATTATTCATAAAATACATGTGCACTTAATAATGTTCATGTCAAGAATAATTTATTTTTCTTTTCAAGTATTTTTTTTATTTTCAAATGCACTCGGCGTATGTTCATTACAATAATTTGACAAATGACAATTGATGACAGCTTTCTTTAATGAGTGTCGCACAAGCGTTGGCATTCGGCTCAGGGTTTCGTGTACTCAAATGTTCATGCATACATAATATACGTATTTTTGTTTAATATTTTAATTTAATTTTTGTCAGTAGCCTAGTACGTCCGACTGGCGATATGACGGTTAGTATATAATATTGTTAAAAATTCTCAAGCACAAAAAATCAATTGGTAAAATTTGTTTTACACACATTTGAAACATGGTAAGAAATTAAAAAGTTTAGTAACACCAACTATATTGAGATATCGGCATTGTTAAGCACATTTTTTTTTAATTAGATCGGTCCGATATGTGTATCATGTATGTAACTGAATGTAATCATTTGAAATTATGCTCAAATGATCGATGACAAAATATTTATTATTATCTAAATTGTAACTTACCGATTTCTTGACTATGATCATCAGAGAAAAAAACAACTTAATATTGTAAGGTGCAGAAACTATAGCTTACTTTGTCTAAAGATTTGTGTGTTCTTTTAGTTTTTAATTTATAAATATTTATTTTTATTCAGGTAAGTATCTTATCAATATACAAGTACAGTAAATCTTGATACGTTACATATTCGGCTGACTATTTTGCATTTGGAAATAGCATAAATTGCGCTCAGTCGTGGAAACGATCAAGGCGTTACCTTTAAATTGTACGTCGTTAAAGCTCGTCGTGGCATCTCGCAGGGTCATGGCCGGGCTAGCACACAGCAACTAGTACCCCGCGGCAATCGTGCTCTGTACCCGTTCCTACCTACATCGTACGTATAGCTACACAGTACATATTTTCGTAGGGACTAGGATAAGACGGTGCGATCGCCTCGAGGTATTCATCCGAGCGCCCGCTGATAAAAGCACTCCACGAACTATCTTTTATGCTCCACTTTCTGAAAGCAAGTCCAATCTATTTTTATGGTTATCGCTTCGGAAATAATTTTCCTCTGGAATAATGGAGCGAGATTAATTAAACAATCAGTGTTAATAGATTTTTTATGTTATGCAATAACAGTCATTGTGCACTTGAAATATAGAGCATAAATTTAAATACATGTCATATTTAAAAACGTAAAATAAAACTTTGCACTATGATTATATGACTGTTCTTTTGTGAAGATAATTATTGTTATTTTATATTTAAAGGGACTTTTTGACTAATATATCAAGGAATATTCCCAAATACAAGCATTAACTACGAAAGATGGAAGGCAGGGCATTAAGCTTGGTGGGGTTGGTGGCCCTTTAAACTAAATGTCATTACAATTTCAAAATACGTAATTTTGTTTTACGTGTCGTTATTGTTTACTTTGCATTACGCTATCGAGTTATATATTTTTTCGGAATTATAAAAATTAGTGTCTTGTTTTAAATTTTTTTCCCTTGATTTTTTCAATGAACTACGGTTTAAACCGCCCCAACCGCAAAACCTCTTGACACGCGGCACTACTATTAAAAACCGCGAAATTGCCCGCAATTTCCATCGTTCGAAGATGGATTTCAAGAATAGTTTCAAGATGGAGTTAATAGTATATGTGTTGTTGCTCTAGTACTAAGAAATAGAAAAACATGATCTGAACGGAAATTTATAAAATATTTGTTCCAACCACTAACGAACCGTAGATTTGAGAGAGGTTTCTTTCATAAGAAATATAAGCTTTAAGAGAACATCCTTAGAAATTTTTCAATTATAAGATGTCAGGTAGTCATCCTGTAGTAATTGAAAGTCCCAAAAAAAACTGCCCTCGGTTATCGCGTAATTCCGGCGTGTGAGGTTTTATTCAGCGAGCCATATAATATTTCACGGTTTTTAAATCAGTCGCGGGTAAAAACCGCATCGGTTTATGCGTAGGACTTATAAATGTTCATTAGCGGCTATGATTACTTAATATTAAGCGACCCGCTCCGCGCATCATAAAAAAATATTATTCTAAAAATACTCACAATACTACAAGGAAGTAATTTACAGTATTTTATTTTAGAAGGTATTAATATAAGTATTAAGTCATGACGTGTGGTACAAGGAATTGGCAACCTAATGTCGTCAGATTGTCAGTGGCAGCTAATATGTTCTTATTGCAAATAGGTTTATAACTTCATAGGTGTTATGGTAGAACAATTACAAAGCATTTGTGTAAACCTCTCACGATTGTGCAAAGGAAACGCGTTAGTGGAAAGCCACCGCGGTAAATATCAAATGTTTATGGCCGTGTCAGAGCCGCGCTGCGCCCATTGAATTATTTATTCTTCGCTTAATGTTGTTTGAAACAGTTCTATGTCTAGACCTGGACTTGACTAAATCATATATAATAATGTTATCTAGATCAGTTATTTAATTTGGAATTGATTTTCCAAATTCTGATGAACTGATATCACAAGTTTATAAATTACGTCTATTTTTAACAGATTTGCTGTTTTTGTCAATTGACAAACGCTTCCTTAAACAATAATTTGCCAGTGTTACCACACTTGTATAAATATACCTTAAATAGAAATAAAAAATACATAATAAAAGGTTTCGTGTCTTGCAGACTTATAGAGTCTAACTCGAAATACGAAAGAACTAGCTTTATCGATTCGAGTTAGCATTGTTCGCGAGCTTCCCAACTACACAGTACAACGTCACTTGGTCGCAAATTTTGAAACGAACTTGCTTATTTACGCGTTGCGTTTGCCTTTCAACGAATGTCAGAAGAAAATCGTTTAAGATCAAAGAAACGTTTATGTATCGCGTTTCGAAATAAAACACGCACCACTACCGACGCCGACGCCGGCCGCGTTGCAGATCGCATTGGCGTACATCCGGCGAGTGCGCGCCCACAGACCACAGAGTAAATAGAACAGTAGGTCAACGCCGGATAAAAGGCATAACATCACTTCGTAACAAATCATATTATTGAGATACTAATAATATAATAACAATATTAATTAAGATATGACATTTTTGTTTGCTTGTTAGTAATAAATGCTAAATTTTAATATTTTTTCCAATCATTCAACATTAGCTCGTTTGTTGTTGGTACTTGATAATGCTCAATTCTTCCCTAAAGTTCTGCTTCTTCCCTAATGCTCCTTCCCTCAAACGCCTAAAGCAACAAGCGGGAGTAACATCGCATGAACAGTCGCAGTGCGGACATGCTGGCTCTGGCTGCTCACAGACTGGCGAAGACTGAAAAGTCGACGCGCGTCATTATGCCCGGTATCTACAACCGAACGTCGGACTACGTCCCAACCTTAATACGCCCTTAGATTTTTTTTTGTTGTATTTTTTGTTTGATTTATTGTTTATATTTGCACTAGAAATCTATTAGCACGAAGATATTCTCAATTTCTAATTAAGAATGTTTGTTTTGACTGTAATTATTTAATTCCAAAAATCTGTATTTCTGTGCTTAAGGCTAACAAGAAAGAGACTCACCTTCTCATATTCGTACATTATATGTGTAATAACTGTTACACATCCATTGCTATACTGCTATGTAGCCGCAATAAGAAAAGTTAAGATACAGAATTTTTATGGGAGAGAAGAGGGATAGAAAGAAGCGATGGAAGAAGAGAAGGAAATGGGCCCTGCCCATTGGCTTCGACCTTACACAATAGTAAAAATGCAAAATTATAATTTCCTTAACTCTATGTCGGTATTCTGTGAATATTTGATACTCACCTGATTGACACAAATTGTGCTAAATATTACTAAGGTTAAAGTCTCCATCATATTTGCAGCAATGCGTATGCAATAAACTATAAAGATAACTAAACTGCTGTAACAATAAATTGGGTTAGTGAGAAATAGCAGAAATTGAATTTTACTATTTTAAGCACAAATCGTTAGTGAGTTATTTTAACTAGAACAAAATTACAGTGATTACCGATAATTAACAAATACTACGTAGAAAACCGGTTAATTGATGCAAAGCAGTATAAAATTCAGCGCAAATCTGATAGGAAACCTGCATAGGCGAGTTCGAGTATCGCTAATGACTGCAAATAACGCGCTAGAAAAAGGTGCGACATGAAATCTTTCGACTAAACCAAGTTAAAATAAAACTTAAATCAGTCGGACAAAAGGTATAACTTTTTTGTTTTCCTTAGCTTAGGACATGGATAACTAAAACCATTATTCATAACATAGTTTTCTTTTTAACATTTTTAAAAACTTTGCGGAAGCGGATTTGTATGTACATATGTATAGTTGTGGTCAGGCTTTATTCATATAAGAAAACTATTTTTGCCACGTTTGTAATGTTTCACGTACCCCTAGTATTATAAAATATAGTACACCGTAAACACAAATTTTGTATTATTCTATTTTTCTCCAGAATTTATATAGCTGTAAAACGACTGGTTATTATGGCTAATACGTGCGGACTTATCCCTGGTTAACAGTATGTAAATATATGAATATATATCCTATATATCAAAAATATCAGCCTCACATATTTACATCGAATAGAAAATGTTTATTACAACTTTTATGTAACCTTGCATATCAAAGGAGTTCGACGCACTATTGCAAAATGCTTTCAATTTACACTCAATTAAATTCAATAGATTAGACAATATACCTTACCTCACACTTGACTATTTCCTATGTTGACACTTCCTATGTTTGCATCCATCTGGCCACTAGTTTAACCGTGGGTTTACACTGCCGTCAACATCCATACAAAATATATTGTCATCTCAGTTTTTTCAGTAATAAAGATAAAGAGAAACCGTATCGCGACAAGTTTATACGCCAGTGGAAACCCAGGATTATATTCTCATTTGTATTTTGTTATCTACGAACTTTCATTATTGACATAATCTCACAGTCAAAGATTAAAAATTAATATGTCACGTACATTAACCGATAGGGACAATTGAAGAATTAAATATTACTATGGGAATATAGATGTTTATAGGCGAATACGAAAAAAATATGTAAAAAAAATGGAAATATTACGTTTTTGCCCACCTTATATCATCTCCCTGCCCTTTAGCACCTATGTGAGGTAGGCACAGTACGTACTTCTCATCCATAGTCCTCTATCAGCAGTCGTCGTCATATTCACGCCCTTCTCTCAATTTCTCTGGTCTTCCTCTACCACCTCTTCTTCTTGTAACCATCCACATTCATTCATATTTTTCCGCCTTATATATAAAACTATATATTTTTTTTTGATGGAAATTATTCTCGAAGATTTACGACTATAATAAGAGGCTACAAGCCAATCCGATTGTGAAACTACAAATAAATTATTGCAAATTTACATATTTTAATGCGATATAAGTCCTAGAAACTAATTTCTTCGTTGTTATATCGAGTCAAAGAGATTAAACACTGTCAAATTTGTCTCGCCTTGAATGGCATTGCTCATTAGTGATCGTCATTGTTAAGATGTGGAAAGATAATACAATCCTTAATCAAAGATTTATGTTTTATATATAGTTTAAAAAATTTATTATATATTTTTAAATTCAATAAAGAAAACAATGAACTTAATTTAAAATATTGCTTCTCAATCTCTATACGTAAATTAACACAATTATTTTTAAAAAATATGTCACTTAATACATTAATTTTTTGTGTTATTTCAAACTCTCCACAAAATATCTATATAAAAAGATCTAAGCTCAAGTTTCAAGTAAAATAGTATTAAGAAAACATCGCAGACATTTTATAGTTACAAGCCATAATTCTAAATACTTTCGGCGTCTGCTCCGTAATACGTTTCGCTTTTTATTACTTAACCCCTTCTTTATCCTACGCATTTATAATCCGCTCGCCATTCTGCCCTTGATCTACATAAAATTTACACGTGTACACGTGTATAAATTACATGTACGACTTTAAGTTGTATCACGCAGTTTAAAGGATGTCATGATAAGGCCATTTCTTAATTAATTCAGAATAAGTGACCCGTACTATCATTTTACAATAACAATAATTAACATTGCAATCTACATTAGTCTCACTGTTGCCCACAGGTTTTTTATTCTTTGATTTTCATTTACTTTTACACGTTTGTAATCTTTGTCTTTTTATATATATATAAAAGGAGACGTGTGTATGTATGTTCCCCATGGACTCCGAAACGGCTCGGGGGTTTGATGAATTTTCAGGAAACGTTTAGATTCCAGATATCAGATCCTGTGAAGTTTTGTAGCGATCTGATGAACATGATAAATGCTTCCCGAGCGAAGCCGGACCGGATGATGAGTGAAAGATACCAGATAGTCATAGTCAATTTACAGCAAATAACCAATAATTTTTATTATTTTATATGAGAGGTACTATATGTTTGTATATATATCAATAACTTATTGAAATTAATAAAAACTTAAATTAGTTATCAGCTTTTTATTCTGCTAAAACTTGACAAACCGGATCTCCTCTAAAGGCGTGTGTAGGGGTCCGTTTTGATCGACGCCACCTAGCGTTACATTTTATACGGCCGAGCTTAAAAAGCTTCGATCAATTTGTTAAATGTTCTTTATTAAGGTATGAATCATTCAATATCTTTAGTTGTAGCAAAATTTAAATCGTCAAAGATAGTGAGGAAGTCGTCATTCGACTGTTGTCGTAAACCATATACGTATACCATATACGCACAATGATAAGCTTATTTGATTTTTTTTACAAAATCACCGGCCTAACGACGGCAACCACAGCTACTGAATCCAAAAGGTCACATAATGAGATCACCGAGAGCTTTAACCTTTCTTTATTCTTACTCGTTATTGCCCTATAATTTTTGTTTTTAATCTTTGTTAGTTTTGTATAGTGTCAACTTGTTTCTTTTTTTCCTTCCCTTTCTCTTGAGAAGTACTCAACCAAGACTAGAAGTAGCAAACATCAAAATGAACTTCCTTTCCGCCTCCCCAAATTACAACCCTGGACTCCGCAGAAATAAGCTTATTATTTAAAAAATACAGAAGAGGCTACCGTCCTAACCTTGGAGAGTATTATTCGCCTTTTGTGATATCTCAGGAGAATGTGAGGGGTATGAGTTAAATGTGATGTTTTGGCTTTACGTTTGTAACTTTTTACCACGTGGGTTATTTTTGATAGTCCTGAGTATTTTGTGAGTATTTTAGGTGCAGTGAAAGGTAATTATTTCCGGCAAATAAATTACCATTAAAGTAGCGTACAAGAATGCAGAGTAATCTCAGTGGTGAAGTAACATGCGCGTTGTTAATATAATTTCGTAACTAATTGGCGTATCAATCAAGCGATGCTCGGAGTTGTTCAAATGCTCCGAATATGGCCGCCGTCTCGCTCGCGGCGTTCTGACCTCCTCCTCATGATTATCCTTACTGTAAAATTATTCAGCTTGTTATTACAGCTGCGAATCGACAATTATTTATCGATTACATAATTCTGCATTATTTTTTACTGCCTGTTGCCAGCGACTTTGTCCGCGTCAAATGGTTATACCGATTCATTTGTATTTGGTAGCTAAAATATACATATATCTAAGCTTATTAATACAGCATCAACAGCTTTAGGAAGATTCGAAGCAATGCAAGAATAAAAACAATGAATTTCATTATTGTTATAAGTAGATTAACAAATATATTAATCGATTGAACGAAAGCGCGAGCTCCTCGAAATACGGTAACATGAGACCATTCTTTATTACCGTCACTTTCTAGGACAGTAGCCAATACCGGTAGGCTGCTAAATACACTATGTAAAACACTAAGAAACTATGACAGAAATATACAGTCGAAAAACGGAAACTTACTATGGAGTGACGTCATGTTTGAATTACATCATCAGTTAACACCAGCCAATTTAGTGTGTAGTAACATTGGTTTATAAATTATTAAAATTTGAGAAGCTTGACTAAAATGAAATCATATTCTTTAATATGGTTATTAAATATTTGCATTCAAACATGAAGCAAAAATCATCCTCATACTATGGACATCGTTCAGTAATTGAGTTTTTATTCGGATAATATGTGTTTCTTATATATATTTGTATAATACTATACAGTTTAGAAATCATAAAACAAGCTGATTAAATTCACATTTTAAAAATGACTCACACGTTAACACGAAAACGTAGTATTTTTATATGATTTAAAAAAAAATTCTGTATTTTTTATTGAATTATTCTACAAAACATATGGAAATTATTTTTTTGGTATTATAGTAATAAAATTATAGGAAGAGCTCTACTAAGTTGTGACACAAACAAAGGGCGATTTTATTACATAAGTTTAAATTTATTTACCTTAAAATATTAATTAATTTTAAAGTTCAAATATCGACCGAATGCGATTGTTCACACGACAATCAAATAAAAGAAACAAACAGTTCTGACAAGTTCATTCACCGCACACCACGACGTATCCCCGCGGTACTCTTGATTGCTGCCTTTAAAAAAACAATGTTTGTTTCAGGTATAGTGTTATTTTGACGATCGCAACAACAGCTTCCGACGGATTCACCTTGACAAACGGTCAGTAAAGTTTTTTATCTTTATAAACGTTTAGCAACCACTTTACGTTTTAAGCCAAAGTAATTATATTTCATTGCAATTTAATGGTTACAACTTTGTATCAACTATTCAAAGAGTAATTACTTTTATTGTATTCCAAATTTAATACGAGTTAAGTGCCTGATGAAGACAATAAAACAATTTTACTAATTTTTTAGTGTTTGACTCGAACTTCATATTTTTGTTTAGTATTAATTTTCTATATTAATTAAATGCTTAACGAACTAACAATGAAGTAAATGGATTGTTTACGTCATCATTGTGCGAACCAACTGGGACGCTCAGTAAGCTCATGACAATACTTTGCTAAAAGACAGTGCAGGGTAAAACGCTCCGGCCCGTAGCTAACGTGAAAAGCAGCCCTTGTCTATTCAAATTTAGGATATACAAAGTATGTTTTCAAAAAGAAATTTCGAGATTTTATCTAAAAAGTCTTTTCGAGTCTTTCGTAGATAATTACCAAAAAATATTCTTGTGAACTCATTTCTTGTTCGTTCTATTAAAGGACTATGTAAAATAAGTGTCCATCAAACTCAACTTATTGTATTACACAATTTATGCCATGGGGTTCCTCGTGAATGTTCTCGTTATTTAAAAAGGATTTTTTTTGTTTAGAACAGTGTATCATTAGGACCATGCACCAAGAGATGATCTGTTACTTTTCCCGTATTATAAATACGTTGACTGCCTTCAGGCTTCTTAAAGCTATTAGGTAAAGAAGGATTAACTTTCTACCGTCCATTTTAATAGGATTCTGTTTGTACCCGATGGACAGTGCATTGCGCTTTTCACAGGTAATAAAGTATACTCATATAAGTATGTAATAAATCAAATAATTTGTGTTAATTTATGATATTACTGGTATTATGGCAAGTTAGATAAAATTGAATGTTCGGAAACTTCAATTCGCTTCGACTTTTGATTTCAAAAGCATGGGTCAAAAGAATCTTGCACAAACAACACACCAGTAGTTTAGCACCTGTCTTCTGTTTAAAGCAGAGATGGCGAGCTGCGTCACGTCAGTAATAAAAAAAATTGTATCCCGGGTGTAATTAAGAAAATCCAAGTTCCGTCCCGCGATTGGAATTTAACCTTAAAGTTCCATAAGGTGCGGGAAAAATTAGGTTATTTTGTTTAAATTAAGCAATTTATAACTAATTTGTTGGATAAATGCTTCCATAGACACTAACTGACTAACGTTAGTAAACGGTAGACTCGTTAGGTCACAAAATACGTATTATATATCCCTTTTTTACTTCTACTTATTAGTAAAGTAAAGTAGTATTTCTCAATTATGACCAAGTATACATCAAGTAAACATTTATAGATTTAAAAATATATATATTACTTCTAAAGAGGAATTATTTGTGAGAATAAACTCTGTAACTACTGAACCGGTCATTCTAAAAGTAAAATAGGCTAGGTTATATTTTTTTGGAATTACCTTGCAATATTATAATTACCACTGGCAGCACTGGACACATAAATTCGTGTCCAGTGTTACCATTTTTTATAGGTTTTTAATCAAATAGTATTGTTTTTCATTAAGAAATAAAAAATAAAAATGCGATATTTGTGAATAGCAATCATAAATGTCAATGACATACGCAATTTGAGTGCAGGTTTAGTTAATTAAATAATGATTCAATGACATTCCATATTGACTGCCACTTATTAGTTTATTAGTCTGGACACAGTGTAGTAAAAACCATCCTCATAAAAAATCGGAAGTGGATTTATTTACTTATTTCTTAGTTTATTTGTAAAATCGTAAACAGAATATTAAAAATAACTTTTTATTTTCCAAAATAAAACCATATTTGTTGATCTGATAATTTTAAAAATTTCTTAATGATAAAGTTAAACTTCGTCGTACGACTCTTTGGATGTTTTTATCTTAATATCTGCTAAAGGACTACCATAATATTGTTTTCATAATTCCTTTTTGACCACAGTAATGCAAATAATTATCAGCAACATGGACACATTAAAAAATATTAATTAAAAAACAAAAAAAAATATTTCAAAAAAGGAACGTGTAAGAATATAATTAATTTCGACAATACTTTTTATTACAGAGTTGTCACGTCTGGTTCTAGGACGTTTATTTAATGGACAACGGCTGCTCTAAATAAAAAGGAGAAAAACAAAAATAATAGAGAATGTTAAAAATAAATATTTTAATTACGTGTTCGCGATCACTGGTATTCAGATGATTCTGTAAAATGAACTGATCGCTTGGGCCTTTCCAGCCAGCAGGAAAGTTACTCCGATGAACTATTATAAGTTTATCGTTTACGATGGCAATTATACGAAACGGTGTGGCTTTTAAACAAGTTTAACTTCGTAGGTACAGAATATATCCAAATGACATTCAGTTACATTTGTGTACTGCAGCGTTGGAAGTTCTTAAAATCATTGATAAAGTTATACCGTGATAGATATTAGTTTAATCAGTACTTGTGTTGTGAGCTAATATGTTATCAAAATATTTAAAGGTTTTTTCGATTTCACACAGTTTTAGTGTTTTGATATAAAAAAATAACAAATACAAAATTGCAACGTTGTGTAGCCGGATTCTTATACACTATAGGTATTGCGCACATAGGGTTGGCACTTCTCTTTAAAAAACAGAACATGATTTAAAAAAAAAGTTGCAAAATTGCATTAAAATGAAGTTAAAAAATACGATATCATTAACTCCATTTCTTAACAAGGCTGCATTAGCACTATTCAGCTTCGATAATATCTCCTCGGCTATGATGTATCAATGGAACACATAAAGTTATTTAAAATTTATTTACTAAAAATTAGTGATGCTCTTAATAAATCGGTAGGATCTTATCATTTTCGTTATTTGGCAGCCCTAGATGCAGAGCGCGTTATTAGCGGGGACGCGCAAGGGCGCCGAATGTCAGCGGGTCGATTCACTCGCGCTTTACTTGCCTAATTGCAAACTAATCTTACCAGAATAACTCCGCAGACTTCGTAGTGTTCTCATTTTTTCGCATTAAAATTCTAATTTTTAACTATTTAACGGAGTTGATTGTGATTGTCAACGCTTTAGTTTTTACTTACGTCCTCAGGTCAGAAAGCGACTACACTTTTTTATAGAAGAAGAAAGAAGAAGGAAGGCAAACTTGCAAGCGGTTCACCTAATATTAAGTGTCCGTTACCCATTGGCATCTGCTGATGAGTTGCAGATGTGGCCATTAAAGGTAGTAAATACCTTGCCTATCTTTAATGGGCAGAGTAGGGTCTCAACGGTAAAAAGGATATCCTCTTCCTCCCCATCCTTTAGAATTACGCCTCCGGCACCTCACTGAGCTAAATACTTGAACCAAATGCAGAAATACTTCTATTTAACGTCTGTCTTCTGTGAGACATCCCGAGAACTTCAATCGGATGTTTTCCTTCGGTTACTTGCTTAAATTGTTCTTTATATAAGTTAACTGCCATCGCTAAATATTAAACCAATCTTCAGCGATGGCAGTCGTATTTTCAAGCTTTGCTAGAGGTATAGTAGGTATAATCACTGATTATTGACAGGCAATAGTATATTATATATTATAATATATATGATTGTAGTCAAGCGCTAGTTTATTCTTTATAAAAAAAAAAAATATATCCTCACAGATTAACCTTGGTAAAAGGTAATTGAGTGAAGAGAGAGGCTTAAACAACAAAATTAAATACAATCATAGCAGTTCTTGTACCGAATGAAGATGACGATGTTTTAATTAAGATTAACAAGAATACATTTTTGTCTACGAATTTTAACACGTATTTAATTTATTAGAGTGCTAAAAGAATCTTGCTCACTAAAAACATAACTAGCGCAATTATAATAATTAAGTACTCAATCTTAATTATAATCTCACTTGACTACGGCGCGGTAGACGAGGCAGGCTTGTTAATATCACAAATGGCAAAAATTTCTAGGAACAGATTCGTCTTAATTATTATGTCACGGCTGTAAACTATGTACAATAAAGTCAATGTAATAATATATTCAAATATTTTAACTCCAATTACTTTTGCTATAATTATTAAAAGTAATAGGTATTATTAAAAGTAATTGAAGTTAAGTTATTTAATAATATATTAAAATGAGTTAGTTGTAATTGGAGTTAAAATAAAACATTCCATGTTCGCAAATTTCCATTATGAAACTATTAGTTCTCTTACTATCTGCAAACACGCCCAGGTCTTCTGTCGTCAATAGAAAAAATGGTGGCGTAAAAATGACCAAAATTAGGTGTGACTAACAATTGTGAACGTCGGATGGTAAACACAGAAGACGCATTAAAGTCGAAGTGGATTTGGATCCCCAACCCGATCCTCGGTAAAGATAAGATATCTATATCTTGTCATCAGGTAAAATG